>JASFCW010000476.1:0-10841 GCA_036936985.1 Crucibulum cyathiforme
AAGGGGCGCAGCACATAAGCTGAAGCCGAAGTCCCTATTACGCCCTCAAGGCAATCCAACTCCGAGCCTCGGTGTTCCACAACTCCGCGCTTAAGTCTTCCGTTCTCCGATACTGGACTTAACAACAATGCTTCAAATTGTGATACACTTGCATGGTTCCTACCTAATCTGATTCCAAAATTTCAAGGAATGTCATCTCATGGCCAATGTTTTGCCGATATCTTAAATCTAATTGCAAAGATGAATAATCACCTGATATCTTAATATAATCCCTTTTAATATGAATAATTTGACCTTCAGATATTCATTTCATTTTTCTTTCAACAACCAAAGTCCAAGAAATCTGTTGTAATTGCATGTGGTGCCCACCGCAATACCCAGCAACAACAAGGTGGAGCAAATGTACATGTTGAGGAGGAAATTATAGTGGAAGAAGGCTCTGAAGAAATGGATATTGATGCTGATGAAGCTGTTCAATTGGAAGCTGAGGCAACAGAGGCATCTGAAGCTGAAGAAGGGAATGATGGGAGATCAATTCATGACCGAGCTGTTGTCAAGACTTTACAGGCACAAGCAATTGAAACTATGGACAAAAGAGATATTGTTATTGACTCAGAGGAAGAAGCAATAGCCCTTACATTATTTCCTTGGGTATGTAATTTTGGTTTATAATCCTATACAATGTGTTAAATGTATCTTACGTAGCTGGCCTTGCACATTGTGTGCATGATTCTCCAACCTTAAAGGAAAAACTTGATAAGTTAGTCTCTGAACATCCAGAGCATTATGATGACCCAAAGCAAACACTAGATTGGCGTGTTCCTACACAGTGGAACTCAGATCTTGTTTGCCTACAGTCTCATATATATTTCTGAGCAATTGTGGAACACCTTACAGGCCTCCCAGCAAATAAACTGTGAAGCTATAAGCTCACAGAAGAACAATGGTTGTTAGCTGGTGCTGTTCAAGAGGTGCTTTTGGTAAGCAAAAAAAAATGGCTATATGTAATTGTACTAATTACCTTGCATTAGTTATTCCAGAATTTAACAGCTTTGTTTTCTCAGGCAGAAGTCCCACTAATTGTTGAGGCTCTACCAATGCTTGAGGTTCTGGAAGTAGCTCTGGAGGGTGCTCAAGAAGATGTAGATGCTCCAAATGTTGTTTGTTTTGCTGCTCAAGCAGCATTGTTATTGCTGGATAAGTATTCAGTTTTTACAAATGAATGTGAATTATATCAAATTGCCATTGGTAAGCTTTAATTCTTTCCCACACAATATGCATCACCTCTGATTTGACTATATTTATTTAGTTATGTGCCCTGATCAAAAGCTGCAATGGTTTTCTGATCATAAACACACTCTTGAAGAGATTCAAAAAATACATGAATTAGTAGTCAAGCACTGGAAAGAAAGCTATGACTCTTCAAATAAAGATCAAAGACCAGCTTGGACAGTCAATGCTTCTAAGAAGGTATGTTATGTATGCCATACTATAAGCATAATATCTCAATATAAGCCATAAATATTAGCATGTTTCAAAGTATGTACCAGTTCAACCTTATGTACTGGAGCCAGACAATATAGAAACCTATCTTCTGGAACCACCTGTGAAGACTGAATTAATAGCAAATTTTGGTGGTTATATGAAATACTGGCATAGTGCCAAAAATTCAACACCAATGCTTGCAAAGATGGGCTCTGATTTCTGTTCAGCACCAGCTAAGTAATCATTTGCTTCTCCAGAAATTCCTATTTTGGCTGAATAATTTATTTTCAGCATCATCTGTAGATGCTGAATGTGCCTTTTCTACTGGAAGACTTGATATCAATCATCTACAACACCAAATGAACTCTCAAACCTTCAAGGCACAGATTGCTGTAGGCTCCTGGGCTAAAACACCTCTTTATCCAGGCTTTGATGTGGTCAAAACCATTATTCAGAGCTTCATGGATGGTGAAAAAGACTGTTTTGTTTTGTTTTTGTCTTGAATGATATCTTACCACTCTGAAATTGTACTTTTATGCTGTCAAACTAACCTTCTGTGCTCAATTTTTCTAAATTCATCAAAAATCACTGAAATATTATTGAGGAGCCAATAAATACATATTTCACCTTGTAAATACCTTGTATATATGACAAATTCCATCCCTTTTCACAATATATACATCGCTTCTTATAACTGTAACTACAGATACCATGGATGTGAACAGATATCTGTGGATTACACCTGGGTGTCATCCATATCCATGCTTATCCATGGGAAACACCCAGATCTAACTGGGTCCATCCACACTAATCCCTATACCATCTACTACTACCATACTAACTGTTGCATTATCATCATCCATTTCTGCATCACTATCAGATGTGTTATTTTGTGGCATTATATTTCTTATAGAAGATATTTCACTGCCATCTCCTAAAACAGCACCAGGAGTACTGGTTGTAATGATATCTGGTGTACTTTTATATTTTTGAGTACATTCTGTACAACTATGTCCTTGTGCTGAAGAAATTAATCCATTTTGGATTAGGCTATAAACTGCTTGTGATGTAACCTCATCCATTGAAAGACCATCATTTAATGTAAGATGAGACTTTGAAGCTTCTGATACAGTTTGAATAGACTCTTGAACAAAGGCCTGCCATATTTGCCAATGTGTTATAATTTTTATCTTTTCTTCATTTATAATACCAAATGTATTGTTCCAATATTCAGTATATGCTGCAGCTGATGCATGAAAGCTATACATAGCAGTTACAACACCATTGGAAAAGGATTGATCACACCATAGGTTGTGGCCAATTTTTAAATACTTGGCTGTAGTCAAGTAAACCCTATTATTTTTACCATGATCATCTGAAGGAATATGTTCATGATTTGCTGAATATAGAACTTTGCAATCTGGACATTGACTTGTTAAAACCCAAGCATTTTCATAGATAGTATTGCATTTTATTAATATAACCATAGGAATATCCTTTGGATGAGTAATTTGATATAAGGACCATGGTTTGCAAGCTGCAGTTTCACATACACCAGAGCTAGGACAGATCATCATAATAGCTTGAATGGATTTATATGAAATTGTAGGTAAATTTCCTTTGTAATATCCATGTTTATCACATGGATATAACTTTAAACCTTGGCCAATGAGTCCAATTGATTACCAACAGTCACAATTTTCTTTTCTTCTTTAAAAATATGTGCCATCTCTTTTTTATGAGATAATTTCATGGAGAAATTATGTTTATTGAGTTTCCCAATTAAAGCTCTACTTAAACATCTCATCCGTCCAGATAATGAGGAATCATTCTCTCCATCATATAATGGATTTGCTTGCCAAGCATATAAGCTTAAAGTCTCATTATTTTCAGTCATAGTAAATAAAATGAGAAGTACAGTGGCCAATGAGATCTTGGAGCTAAAATTTAACTTAATACAGTCACTGAAGACTTTAAATGATATATCTGGGAAATCATCCATAGTAGAAGCAGCATGAACAACAGAGAGCATTGCAAAGACAATCAGCCACCAGAAGGCCAAGTTAATGTTACTAAGTCCAAAAATGCAATGGAGAGTAAACCTAAAAAAGATAAATGAAATAGAATCTGCTACATATTAATGAGTACAGTTGATTAGCTCATAATGCATACAGTTGGTATCCCTCTGAAACCTATGCATTATGAGAAATATGCAGTACCAGATAGCATGAATATGTGACATTAGTGACATCACAGTAAAACATGATTATGTCACTAAACTAATCAAGTTTAAATGGGTTTACTTAAGTCTAACAATCAATGTATGTGCTGGCACTTTGACACATGTTTTTCATGACTTGCTTGCTTGCACTTTGTGCTTAAGCCATGAAGCAAAATCATTTGTTAACCTGCTGCCAATTGGTTCAGCCATTACTGGTTAAAATCTTGGGAGATATTCCTTGACAATGCATCTGGAATGTCTGAACCATTTCATCACATTCAAGACAGGCTATATATAGCATACTCCATATAAGCATAGCCTATAACTGTTGAGTGCATATTGTACATGAGTTTGAACTCTTTCAAACTCTTCCTCATTTGCACCCTCAAAAAAAACCTGTCTGTTCATATTTGCCATCTCTACTTGCTTCAAATGCCCTTAGAAGTGGCAGAGGAGATGGAAAAGCACAAGCAAATTGTTTTAAACCCAGTACTTGATGCTTGGATTCTTCCTTATGTAGTTTTTGAGGTGTATATGCAGCAATTCTACTGTGAGGCTCATGCTTGGCATCAGCTAACATAGAGAAATTGAGACAAAATTGAGACTGAAGATGATCTGGGAAAGAAATTCACCTCAGTTAGTGGCAGAGGCCATGTAAACATGATGATGGCACTGGTGAAATATTTTTCACCTGCCAAAACTGTTCCAAATAAGGAAAATCTCCGATCTAATAATGCTATCTGGTCCTCCAACTCTATGCAATATGCAATATGCATTTTTGATGCAATTTCCCTGCACCCCAACATGGTTCCTGAAAAATCCTATGCATATGAGCTAATCAACTGTATATTCAACTACATTTTCACTTTAACTTACCGGTAAGACCCTTCTTTGACTTATCCTTCTTCTCTTTCTCCTTTCCTCCTTCAGCTTCTTTCCCCCTTTTTTTCCCTTTTCCCTTAACTTTTGATGGTTCTATATATTCAAACAAGTCTCTGAAAGTATAACTTCCTGTCTTTTGAAAGCCCCAGACATCTATATCATCAGGTGGATTCTCTCCACCCTCTAGCCATTCTTTCATATCAGGATATTCAGAGATTTTATGAAAAGCTGGTTCATAATGAGAATGCCACATGGATTTTCCTATGACAAGTTCAATGACCTCTTTGTTAGATGGCTTTTTCATATTCCAAGCATTGGCTTTGCACAGTTCATCAAGTTTATGCTTAGCAGCAATAGCAGCACAATATTTCCTATAGCTAATATGAAGACCACTATCATCATTGTTAAGCAGATCAGCTGGAACTCCTAAAAGCCTTGCCAGCTCCAATTGCTGAACAGTTAACTCAACTTTCTTCTTGAGAGATGATTTAGCTGTGAAGCCAGAACTAGAGCCAGAGCCAGGGACAGAAACAGAGCTAGAGATAGAACCAGAGATAGAATGAGAAACAGAACCAGAGAGTAAACCAGAAGTCATCAGAGTTCCTTGAGAAAATGGCTGGAATCCACTCTATAAATATATTTAGTAATATTTATTTTAATCAAATGAAATATACTTACAAGAAGAAAATAAAGTGAGTGTTCATCTGTATCATTATTCCAGTTTGCTTCTTCATCTTCACTAATAACTAACTCATATTGCCCTTTAATAACCCAAATATCATCTTCATATAAGCAGATATAAGCACCAGAAGCTATAAAAATTTAAAAACTTATATAATGATAAATAATAATAGTACTTACAACTGATAGGTGAATATTTCTTAGCAAATTTTTGTAAGACTGGACCAATAGTAGGGGTTATCTCAACTTTTAAGCTCATAGTAGGCTTTAAAGATGTGGGATCAATGTTAGCAGGATTTTGATTTGACACATAGTGATGAGTTTCCCATAACAGGTCCAAGGTCAGTATCAAGGAAGCTATTAAAGTCTGCATGATTTTTATGATTTCCATGGGCTTGAACACAGAATAAACCACCACTTATACATGAGGCCCCTTGTAAATCATGCTTTGGGCTGGCTGATGGGCTTTGCATTTGGGTATCTTCTAAAAAATGAAAATAAAAAGATATAACAACATTTATAGATATACGTACTTACCTTGATCAGTATTTGAAAAATCAGCAGCTAAAGTAAAATAATTGATTTAGTGATCTACATAGAGGAATATCAACTTACAATTATTATTAAACCTGGTAGATATACTTTGAGTTAGTGTTGTAATAATAGAATATAGACTTACTTACTCTTTTTCAGTTTCATTAATGTTGGTAGCATCATTAACAGCATTGATTGGATATTATTAATATTTTAATAATAGAGTATAGGCTTACTTACTCTTTCCCAGCTTTATTAATGGTGATAGCATCATCAGTATCCACATGGCTGACTGGAGTATCAGCACCACCACTGGTAAAAACACTATGGATATTATTAATATTTTAATAAATAGATCATAGGCTCACTTACTCTCCCCCAGTTTTATTGATGGTGGTAGTATCATCAGTATCTGAATAGCTGATTGGAGTATCAGCTCCACCACTGGTAGAGGCACTGATAAGATATTATTAATATTTTAATGAATGATTATAGACTCACTTACTTTTGATCAATTTTATTTAAGCTGCTGGTATCAGAGACACTGGTTGAATATTATTACTGCTATAGTAAATTATTATATGCTCACTTATTCTTTATCTTCACTATCAGTATCAGAACCAGATAAACTATCATCAGCATCAGCATCACTGCTGCTGCTGTTACTGTCCCCTTGAATACTATCTTCATTGATAGTGGATTGAGTAACTTGAATATCAGAACAGCACTGATGTTCATTGGTAACTGTTACAGCAGGTTTGGCAAATACAGGTAAATACAAATGGTATAGACATCTACTCATTTTTAAACATCTTTGTAGTCTTGCTGTTCACTCATTCATGTGCTTCCCTCAATGCATAAAGAGCACAGGATGATAAAATTAATTTTATTAAATTAGAGATAATACAATAATTAAAGATATAATAGATGTTAATTTAGCAAAGGTGGGAGTCAATGGGCTGGGATGGCTGGGGAGTCAACAGGCTCAGCAAGCTGGGAATCAATGGACTGGGGAATCAACAGGCTGGGGAATCAACAGGCTGTGCAAGCTGGGGAACCAACAGGCTGCACAAGCTGAGAATCAACAGGTTGCACAAGCTGGGGAGTCAATAGGCTGTGCAAGCTGGGAATCAATGGGCTCAGTGGGCTGGGGGATCAATGGGTTCAGCAAGCCAGGGAATCAACAGACTGTGCAAGCTGGGGAGTCAACAGGCTGCATGAGCTGGGGAATCAATGGGCTTGGCAGGCTGGGGAATTAATGGGTTCAGCAAGCTGGGAATCAACAGGCTGCACAAGTTGGGGAGTCAATGGGCTGTGCAAGCTGGGAAATCAACGGGTTTGGCAGGCTGGGGAATCAACAGGCTGCATGAGTTGGGGAGTCAATGAGCTGCACAATCTAGGAAATAAATGGGTTTGGTGGGCTGGGGAATCAATGGGCTGTGTGAGCTGGGGAATCAACAGACTCAGTGGGCTGTGATGAGTGGGAGTGGGCTAATTATGCACCTTGAGGCAGTTTCCTCATCTGCTCATTCTCCCAGCCCCTTCCTACCTCATGCCCATCCTCACCATTGTATAGCCTTGCCATTGTGCTTGCTGACAGTACCAGCCCACATCTCTATACCAGAGGAGGGGCACACAGTGTGGTGGTGGCAGTGGGTAGCAGCAGCAAAGTGAGGTGGTGGGAGAAGTGAAGAGGAAACAATGTTGGTGTGCCATGCTGGCAGATGAGCAGCCAGTCACATGATTAATATCATGTGACTTGGCTAATTGTCATCACAGCTGTATTTTTTCAAGTATTCACTGTATAAAAAAATTCTTTTAATTCAACATTAATTATTATGAGTATAAATATAACATTAAATGCATATTTGTACACTATATAAGAATGATATCAATACATTATATGATAAGAAAATCAAAATACATTATAATGAGAACAAAAATACATTATCTTATGAGAATACTTATTAGCTCAGACTTTTGCAAGTCCAATGGAGTCTGATCAGAGTCCAAGAATCCGACTCCATGTCTGATTGGATTTTACTTGGACTCAGCTCAGACTAAATAGTATTAAAATGCCCTTATTTGAGGGACAAGCAGTCCAATTGGAGTCCTAGGACTGTCTGAGGATTTTGATTGGAGTCTGATGGAATCCAATCAGATGAGGGGGCTTAAGGTAAAGTACTCCCTTTGTGCTGGACTCCAACACATAATTCAAAATGTACTGTTTGTGCTGGATTCTAGCACACAATTGAAAAAACACTGTTCATGCTAGAATCCAGCACACAATTGAACATATACCATTTGTGCTGGAATCCAGCATATAATTTAAAATATACCATTGTGCTGGAATCCAGCACACAATTTAACAAATACCATTCATGCTGGATTCCAGCATATAATTTAAAATATACTGCTTGTGCTAGAATCCAGCACACAATTGAAAAAAACACCATTTATGCTAGAATCCAGCACACAATTTAACATATACCATTCATGCTGGAATCCAGCACACAATTGAAAAAAAACACTGTTCATGCTGGAATCCAGCACACAGTTGAAAAAAAACACTGTTCATGCTAGAATCCAGCACACAATTTAACATATACCATTCATGCTGGAATCCTGCATATAATTTAAAATATACTGTTTGTGCTGGAATTCAGCATATAATTTAAAATATACCATTAATACCATTTGTGCTGGAATTCAGCACACAATTTAACAAATACTGTTCATGCTAGAATCCAGCATATAATTTAAAATATACCATTTGTGCTGGAATCCAGCATGAAAAGCTTGGTAGCACATGAGATGAGAAGTCTCAGGAAGAAATATGAGGCATGGAACCACAGTAGTGCATGTGACTGAGTTGCTGATATGGATTGTTTACAATGAAAAAGTGAGACAGAGGATAACATGCCAAAATTAGAAGGCTATACTGAATTATGCTACTCATCTCCATCCACATGTCAGCCTTTTCATCTTAAGTTGTCATTTTGTAGCACCATAGATCATTCTTCAATACATTTTGTTTACATTCACTTATTATAAGTACATCACATTATCTCACAACTGATGAATTTCAAGAATAAAGTACTAAACAGCAAGAAGATGATGAAAGGAATTTATATTTGGTTGAATTTCATCACAGAGAGTTCTAAATTTATTGCAGGTCAATCCTCCATCAAGAAATTTAAATTATTGACTCACCATTCAGCGTACTACCAGTTTCTTACTATCATTGACATCCCCAAATTTATTGAACCCTTTTTCCAACCACTCCTCCTCTGTGAGAAGACATAACCAGTCTCCAGAGAAATTAACCTTTCCCCTTGGTGTGTGATAGATAATAATAGTGGTTGTCTATAATTGTGAATCAGGCCATTAAATGTTATACAATTAAATACTAAATTACCTTGACTCCTCAGTGTTTATCTGCAATTAGGTGGTAGATCATTGCCTGGTGCCAAGTATCTTTCTCATACTTGCAGTTCACTCTGACAGCATCCCCCACCTATCAAAGATGCAGCCATTAGCTACCTCACCAAACTAATTAAGATTTATAAATACCTGAAGATGGGGTTTGCCATAGTCATGTCTACCATGGACTGAAATAAGAGATGACTGGGGTTGATCTGTAGAAGAAATTTGTAGGACTTGTATTTACTATGGATAACCTGATGCACTTACCTGATATTTAGGCAATTTATTCTTCTTGAATGTGTGTCCAGCCATTTTGATGCTTGAGGGTAGTAGATTAAAAGATTAAGTGCAATGTTAATGGTTCAGAAATGATGATGTGATGTTTATAAATGAGTTCACATTTAAATGTATGCAAACAAGGACACATAATGCCTCAAGTGAGAAACTTAAAGACTGAAATGGTGGGGATCCATAGTAAAAACGAAATGTATTACATTGAGTAAGTATTAACATTAAAATAAGAGGCAATTGATGTTGAGAGAGATGGCAGAGCAACTGGAAGATTATTTGATTGCAATATTAACTTTCCTTACCTTAGATACACAGTACTGTATGATCTATTTTTGCATTGTCCCTGAAAGTAGGTGCCAGTTTGATCTGCCCAATAATTTAATGATCTGTTACCAATATCAATCCCTTGTTGTGCTGTGTTTTCTGATGAGTTCCATACTGATGTTTCATTTCCAACAAGTTTGACCAAACTATAATGGCACTTGAATATTATTTACCAAGTAACTCTTTGACTGTATACATGGCCCTTCTCCAAAACTCAAATACATATGTGATTCCAAATGCTGAGGAATACTTTAGTGTAGATAATTGCCCTTTCCTGTGTCATGTAGCGAACTGAATTCCCAAAAATTTTCAGACCACAGTTGCCACACTCTGCTGCACTGGAGTTGAGATTCTCTACAAGAGGGTCTGAACCTTTGTGTGTCTTCAAAAAGCAAGCTGGTGAGCATTTTCTATGTCCCTTACAGTGGAACTTGTCAATCAGGAAGAGGGTGCAAGCAAAAAAGTCCAGCTCTCTGGTCATGCAATATGAACCAAGTGTGCAAGCAAAGTCATACACCACTTTCTTTGGTGCAGTTTTCCACCTTGTCACTAGTACAGAAAAAACATTGTTATGCCCTTCACCCATTTCAATGCAGTGGAAACCATAGCAGATGCTGTGTGTGCACCACACCACCATTATCCCTCCAGTAAGTGTTCTTCGACTATATGAGTCATAATATTTATTGCACTTAGCTTAGTACTTTACACTCCCCCAGGTGATCCAATTGGATTCTGCTTGGACTGCTCAGACTCCATTTGGACTGAGCTTGGACTTGAAATTCAACTCATTTTCACTAAATTCAATACATTTTTATTAATGAAATCCAAGTTGAGTCTGAGCTGAGTCTGAGCTGAGTTTGAGCAGAGTTCAAGTGAAGTCTAAGTGGATTTAAGCTGAGTCTGAATACAGTACATGGACAATCTTATATATAAAGAGAGAACGGTCCCCGATTTGGTGCGTGGGAAGTTGCCGTATATGGAAGGAGTGTGAAAGTGG
>JASFCW010000477.1:0-10826 GCA_036936985.1 Crucibulum cyathiforme
GAAACTGGAAAAATGGATAAGGAAGGAATTATTCGAAACAACATTACTACACAAAAGATTTATACACGCTGTTGTCATGCAGATCCACACTGCTGGTGTACGATTAGCATCGCGAATATTTAGGAAGTTCAGAGGGTAGCGACGAGGTCAGGGGAAAGGGGAGATAGGGAACCAGATGGAATAGAGGGAGAGGATTAAAGGAAGGAAGAAATTAGAAGTGCGATAGGAATTCTATCCGCCGAGGCATTAGTCCTGAGTCATACGACAAAGGTGGATAATAGAATGTAAACAAATTGAATTGAATTTACGCTTCCTTTATTCAAGGGATTGGCCTACTATGCCTTTTCTGCATTCCTAGTAATTTGAAAGTGCCATAGAATGATATAAATTTCTCTGCAAAAATGCCACTGACGGTATTGAATCCTCCCCTCACTTGCATTCACATTCAAATACGTAACTTAAAAAACTGATAGCTATCATTTCCAATGTCCACCGGAGGTTAGAAACACTAATACATTACTAAATGACACTACTAACCGTTACTAATCATATTTCCAGATACACATTACCGAAACACTCTCAATAATATGTTTCAAGGAACTTCAGGGTCGGTAACTTACGAAGATACTAAAACAGGTCCGCAACATCAGCTTACTTGGTGGTCGACAGTCTACAGTGAGAAGCTTCATGCGTCCAAATTTAACATGGATATAATCTTATAGTGTTTCTATTAAGTTAATAATATTGAGTATGGGTCGTGGTCTGGACCTAGTCAGAGGGTAGCGAGAGAAGGAGCAGCGTACATGGCTCTGCGAGCGCTCGGGGTCCATACCTGAAGAGCTCGCCTATCGACTTTTTTTTTACTCATTATGCGATGGGCTTCTTCGCAGATTATGTACCTGGCGTCATGCCTATTTCTTCGTAATATTATAATACTTTCGACATACGATTCTTACCAAATTTCATTCCCTTCACGTGCGTCATAAGTCATATAGTTATGATAGAATCGATGACACAAATAGAAACTTTGCCAATTATATTGTCGTTTTCAGTGACAGAGCGACTACTACAAAGTACTACTTCAATCTAGCGCCCCACACCATATAGACAGATTTTTATTCAACGTGAATACACTTCAGCATCAACAAATACACCAGAACATCAACTAGAACGAAAGGCTGATAATGCTAGACCACCTATTATAATTATTAGGATCTCGCGAGATGCTGTCTTGTTCAATATGAACGAACAACCCAAACGTGGTCGCAGGCATGGAGCAGATACTGGAGCTAGCTCCAGTCGTACAAACATTCGCCGAGGAAACGCCATTTACCAATCTCCCAAAGATGTTACGCATGCCTGTTAAATCAGTACACAAGAGATCATCCCGAGGTGTGACATGAGTTCGACCGGGGAATGCACCATTTAGTTGAGCTTTGATACGATTGACAGGGAGCGTGGTATCAGCGTAGCAGGAGGCAGCAGCTAGAGCAGAAATTTCAGTGACATTCCCATAACTCATGAGAGACACAATTACCTATTCCACTGGAGAGAAATACATTATCCGATGGACATGTATCATCACCCTTTCCATGCCATTGAATATATCCACAGCTTGCCTTTGGACATCCTCCTTTATGGGCCTGCTGCCACGAGTGAACGGCAACAAGGGCTTGATAGAAAGGCTCGTTCTACGCGTATAACAAATTGTTTGAGACTTATGCATGAGGGGCGTGATACAAAACTTACCGTATCATGAGCACCGTCAGTCTTGTTATACGCCGGACCAGCACAAGCAATGGTATTGCAAGTCGGACTCGCAGCCAGCTTCCCAAGAGCCCAACAATGCCTTCCTTCAATCAACAGCGACTTTCCAACGACGCGTTTGAGTACTGCAGCAGCCTGGACTGGTGTTCCGTTGTCAAACAACGGATGCGGGACTGAGAAGTGAAGGGGTCGAACCCCAGGAGCAGTAACAGCGGGAGTGATGAAATAACCCCATCCTCTCTGGAAAACGTCGTGCTTGCCCGCAAGTGGGATGGCGTTCGTCTCGGTGAGCACACAGTAGGGATCATGTGTTAGACCATCGACAAACCGAGAGACGGCATATGACGTGCTGATTGGAGAGCCAGCTGGGAGCGCACAAGTTCCATCTGCATTCAAGAGACGGGTCACAGCGGCTGTCCAACCTGCAAGTTCGTCATCATGGGGTTGGGCTGTCTCGTAGGTGGTGCAGCTGTAATAGTCACTTGGGACGGTGTAAGCTTCCAGGCATTCCACGAGTGTTTCAAGAGAGTTGGCTAAATGACAGTCGACGGCAACTGATTGAGCTGACAATGGGGTGGGTTTTACAGCTAAGAGGATAAGTGAGAGAAGAAGGAGTTCAGGTCAGAACATCTTCGACGACGAGGATGATGGTGCAAGAGAAGCAATGCTTACTAGTATTTATAATCATGCATCACTAGATGCTAAGCAGTTAATGAACACTGAGTTCCGTCATATTTGCAAGCATATTGACTGGAATGAGTGCTAGACGGCATGTCAAGCTAGCATTTGCAGTGGCGTGTGACATCGAGGGGATAGGTGCCCGTACGTTGAAAGACGGGATGACTTTTAGATGTTTACCTTTCCATTCCCATTGGAATTGTGTTGGAATAAAGCAGAGTAAGTCTGGAATAAAGGGATTGCATCCTAAGTAGTAAGCACTCGATAATAGGTAACTTTCAACGACTTTATCTACCTACCGGATGCTCTGTTTGGGATGAAACATAACAAAATGAGTCTACAAATCAGTAACGACAGTGAAATCTTTGATCTATACCAAACGTTTCAGCTTTCAATGCAGATACTCGTGCCTAAAAAAAGTAACCGTGATTATGTAATTTGCATTTGCCCTCCTCACCGGCACTAAATGGCATCTACAACATAGGGAACACAATCTAATGCTATCAAACTTTAATTATAGATATTCAGGATAACTATCAGTGTATCTGAGAAATTAGAGCCTTGTACGACCACTGTGCACCTTGCAAACTGCAGTCATTCTTTCAATATCATGCAGGCGCGAGACTTACATAATCACAGTTCCTTTTTTTAGGCATGAGTAGAGCAGTCAAGAGGGTGATGGATATCCTTTAGTCACTCAAACCTGTGGTTGCACAGTGCAGACAAAGAAGAATTGATCAGTGAATACTTCCCATAAGGATTTGGAGGAATTTAAAAGTTTCAATTGTGTGAAATCTACACTGACGCCAAACCATAATCATATCTGGAATGATTTGGAAGGCTAAGCAGTGAGAATGACGCTAATTGCTGCCATTTGAGCCATGAGGGCATGGGAGATGTCCCGACCCATGAACATCTATGGCATTCGTGTCTGACATCGCTCTTTTTCTCAGTGCGGGGAATGTCGAGAGAGAAAATGGATGAGGCCATGGCATCAGAGGTACTATGCCAAGGGGGGAGTTTAACCATCCTGAGCTTCTGGCGTCCTAGCACATTAGTTACAGCGTTTTTTGTAACAAACTCATAGACAAAGATGTGTAAAGTATCCTGATAAAGATATCTCCTCACCAAAACTAAGTGACTGGGTGCATCGTTGTGGAATTTCAGTTGTGGAAGGTCAGTCTGCTTTCACCAAAGGGGGACTTTAACGGTTTGTCACAATCAGGTCACATCGGCACTTTCAAAGACCCCTCAGCATACACGTGTAGTGTTGCCACGGCTCGGCTAAAAAGCCATGAGCCGTTGTAGCCGAACCTTAAGTTTGCTGGATTGAGCCGATCAATTGGCTTATCGGCTTCACATTTTGAGAAACTGCTCGAGCTGTGGCTAACCACATGAGCCGCTTAAATTGCCCTGGCTTGCCAAATCTGGATGATAATCGTGGGAGCCACGTGGTGTTACGCTCCTGCCCTTAACTGAATGGAATCATTTATAAGGTTCGGTACTGTTTTGTATGCTCCTCTTCTTTCTCCCATGTGTGTGTAGACAGCAAATAGAGAAGTGTATGCATAGACAATATAAGATGAAAATAAACAGTAAACAATCAGCGAACATTTGCTGTTTTGAGCATTGAACTAATTACTATATAATGTAGGACATACATCTTAAGACAGATAGGCACACACGCAGGCTCAGCACATAATTTTGCAAGCCATTAATCATGATACATACGACCAGCTCCAATGCTTCACGCATAAATGAATAAAACACGAATCAAATCTACTTGACTCAGCCTTTATGAAAATATGAAATATGATTGCAGCGGACACAACCAGTGCCATGACCATCACTTTCAAGACCGACATTGAAGTAATAGGCACAAGGAAGCAGTTTGATGGGTCTTTTTCTACAGTTTCGGCATCTTGTACATTCAAGTTCTTGTATATTACATCCTGTTGCGATCTTTCAAACTTATAGGTAATATTATAATTTATTCTGGTTTGTTGTTTGAAATGACACTGACATATCTTGTTTTCAGACACTTTACTTTGCTACTAGGCCGATAAATTCAAAATATATGATTCTTATCACATTTCTGAGCCCTGACACAATGTAGGAATGAGTAAGAGTACCACCATGCTTCAAACTGCTGTTCAGGTTTGCTGGCTGTGATGCAATGACTTGTTGCATTATGGAGGCAACAAGAACCAATGGAAAAAGAGTTTGCATCATTATACAGTCATATTATTTGATACATGAGTCTTTTGAATGTCATTCATTTCGTTAGTCACTTCAAAATTGCCATAAAATCCATGAGAATCCAGTCTATGACCATCTATCAACTCACTACTGAGATGGCATGAAGAAAGAATCAAGACATTATACATTCCAACAGGGCTGCAGAGATTGTTTTTGATTTGAATCGTAAGTGATTTTACTGATAAACAATTGACAACACTTACATATTCTTCCACTTCTAGCTCCGAAAGTCAAGCGTGGTCAGGGTCGCCCACCAAAAAATATTCCAGCACCCTTGAATGCACCTCAGACACCATGCATTGAGGTATTTACTTTTTATGCTCACCTTTGTACCCCACAACCTAAAACTGCAAATATCAAGGTGTCTCCTCATTCTCGCCACCATATCTCCCAGCCCACACTAGTGGACACTCTTCCTCATGATTCTCCTCAAGTTCCGACACTGGATGGGGATGAAAACCCATTCATTGACCATGACCTTCAAACACCAGCACCAGCTCTATCTTCGCCCAATGATAGACATATACATCTTCAAAGTATTGCCATAGCTTCCCCTCAGACACCTCAAGCTGGACAACACAGCCCAGATCATGCCTCACTGAAAAATCAGCACAGAAGAAAGGATGACATGCAGCAAAAGATGTCCAGTCCTTCTTTAGGCCTGAGAAAGGCAGGCAATATTGTGTATTCTGCTGGTAAGTTATATCTCTCTGATTTTTCATGGATGCAGATGTTTATTGTTTTAACAGTCAATTACATTTAACATCTTCTAGCCACAAAGATTCTGAATTATATAGGATGACAACTAGCACTGGTACACTCCATCGCCATCTGTACACTAGACATCTGGATGAATGGGTTGAAGCTTGTAGAAAACTTGACCTGACGATATCAGGCAAGGAAGTAAGCCTTCAGAATGCACTACAAGATTACAACCAACACCATGGCACCTCAGAGGAGAATGAAACAGGTAACAGAGGAGTCCCAACATATCAGCCATACAGCACAGAGGCATTTGTTGATGCAATTGTTGAGTGGATTGTGGCAGATGACCAGGTATTTTCAAGTTTCCATTTTACCTATTTGAATCATTTCACTGTTTATTTGATTAGTCCATCAACGTAGTTGAAAATCCATACCTACACTCTGTCTTTCTCATGCTCTGGAAGAAATTACGTGATAAGGACATACCACATTGTACAACCATATGCAATCGAGTGATGGAGACTTGGGAGAAACATCTTTACAATCTCGAGAAGGAGATGAAGGTAAGATACAATTCCTTCTCTGTTCTTTTATTGAGATATAAATAACACAATAAACATTAGAAATCCATTGGCAAGATCTCATTCACTACTGACTGCTGGACAGATCCCAATCTCACACCATACATGGCTATTACCGCCCACTGGATTGATGCTGAAGTCAAGAAAACCTCTCACAGCTCCCAGTACATTCTCAATCTCCATGCTGAACTCATTGGTTTTCACCAAGTTCCTGGCCACCACACTGGAGAACATCTTGCAGCAGTTTTTCTTAATGTTATTGACTGTCTTCATATTACAAAGGTGATAATCTCAACAAGTTTGTTCCCAACACAACATTTCTGACATATTATTTTTCTTAGATAGGGTGGGTTACACTTGATAATGCTAGCAACAATGATACACTTGTCACAGCACTGGAAGCTGAGTTAACTGCATGTGGTATTAAATTTTCTGTTGAGGATGGTCATATCAGGTAATTGTGTCTTTAGCATACTGGACAAGCCTCATATTAATCATATAATATACATAGGTGCTTCCCACATTGTCAATTTAGCTTGTCAAGCTGTTCTTGGTGCAATTACAAATATGGATTATGCAGTTGAGAATGCAGAACACTTCGATCCAACCTCCTGAGGTTGTGATCTTATTGCCACTATTCATACAGTGATAAATCTAGCAAGTCTTCCTTAGTTTTAACAAGAAGTAATACTCAATTCAAACTCAATTTCACCCTAGATTTGTGCATCATCATTGTGTTGTGACCAATTTTCAAAAATTCAGAGAGATCTTGGCACCAAGAAGGTGTGGGAGCTCCTTCGTGATGTTTCCACACAATGGTCTTCAACCCAGCTAATGATTGAGCAGGCACTTCAACTACAAAGAGTGTGTAAGACATCCAATATTAGTTTATAATTTAACTAACTTGTTCATCTGATAGCCTATTGAGATCTTCTTATCTCGTGTCTGTGAATTTCACAAATACAAAATCTCTGATGCTGAATGGAAAATCTTGGAAGCTTACAAAACTATTCTCTCAGTGAGTAATAATTTGAAGTTTTCATCTTATGTGTTAATCATATTCATTTCTCCCAAGGTACCTCATGCATTTTAGCAAAAACTCTTAGCAGAGAAGACCCCAACTCTCTGTGAAGATCTTCCATCATTCCAGAGAATGATTCTGGTCTGGAATCAACTTAAAAATAACATGCCAGCTTACTCGGATGTTATTGATGCTGGTATTCAAAAGCTTGAAGATTATTATGACCAAGTATCAAGTATTCCAGCCTTTTCTCTTGCCATTTGTAAGAAACCTTAACTTTGTCTATTGATCTTTGATGCTAATTTGCATTTCAGTACTGAATCCCTCAAAGAAGATGAAATGGTTCTCAAAGAATATGCCCGAAAGGGTGGAAGAGGTTATGGAAATGTTTTTGGAGCAGGTTTGTGAATATCTATTTTGTTTTGGTCATTATTAATGTGGCCATAGCTTCGATCTTATTGCAGCCCATTGTCAAATGTCGAGATTGTCAGAAGGAAGCAGAGTGTTAATGGAGGAGGATGGAGGATAAATCGTACAGACATTGGCTTCAGCTTATGTGCTGCGCCCTTCGCAATCTATTTGGTGTCCTGGTATTTGTAAGGAGTTGGAAGGAGAAGTCGGAGGCACGTTGGAGGGAGGTCAGAGTTGTTATCAGATGTAAGTCTTAATAACGAGGGTGAGATAGATAAGAGTAGAGAGATTTAACTTTAATATTCGAACTGAGGAGCGGAGGATACAAGCGGAGGGTATTTATACTACAGAAGGAAACTAGGGATGAATAAGAAACAGAATGGTAACGTGATGTGAGGAGGCTGTGGTGATAGTATTGTAGAAACTAAATAAATGGTTGTAACGGAACAAGAATAGCGGAATGTCAGAAGGGGTGATGTACAAAGGCTATGTAAAACTAAGATCAATCGTAAGGGAACTATGGAGATGAAATGTATATACAAATAAGGAAAACGAAGATCATGAACGGAAGGAGAGACAGAAGGAAGTTGGAAGGACAGAAGGTGAGCGCAAAGTTTCTGGATGTGACACCCATCAGGCACCCACCATCCTCGTACACCACGGCCTCAACCTCCTCCTCAACAAGCTGATCATGGAATGGATTGGGCTGATAAGATATTGGGAAAAGATGACAATTGTGTTGCTGATGGTGAAACTTGTTCACTGCAAGCTGAGATTGATGCATACTTTTTGGACACTCAGCCTACTGCATATACCAATATCATGACATTTTGGCAGGTATGACAAGTAGTTTAAGTATTAAAGAACATATGCTGATGACTCCTTTCAGGAAAACCAACTCCAATACCCAACAATTTTCATGCTTGCTATGGATATCCTTCCAATCCAGGGTTCTGCTGTTCCTTGTGAGCATGTTTTTTCTTTGGGAAAAGAAACCATGGCTCCATGATGCAACTGCATCAAGCATGAGCTCATGGAGGCACTTCAGATGTTGAAAGTTTTCAGTTAAGAAAGGCCATGAGCTCAATTTTACGAGAGGGACAGGGTGAACAGCAGAGTTGAGGGAGCTTGAGAGCTTGTTTGCTCATACCAACACACTTCCAGAAGACATTACATCATTTAACGATACTCTTACATTGTACTTAGAGGCTGAGCATGAGTCCAGCAATGATTCTAGTGATGAGACAGAGGAGGACTGACTCTTAATTACTATAATTTCACTGTTCAATATGCCTTTCTGTTGTTAATACCAAATATGGAAATTAAAAACAGCTCAAAACAGTTAAACCGGCTTCCAAGCCACCTAAAATGGTTTGATCTTGGAGCCAAGCCAAATTATCCCTTAATCTGATCTCAAGCCGCACTGAGCCGGACTGAACTGAGCTGGACTGAACTGAGCCAGACTGAACTGAGCCAGACCAAGCTGAGCCATGGCATCACTACCTCGGCATACCCGTTTGGGACACGTGCCTGTCAACGGTCAACTTTTGTTGAGCACAAAGCCAGTCAACAGCTACATAGATAGCTGCCTCAGGGTTACTAGATGATTTTTTCCAAGAGCCAGAGGAGGTGTATTTACAAGGAGACAGACTTTGGCCCTTGGCTGCCAAGAGTTGATCAGGATGCGGCTTGGACAAAATGTTGCATTTGTTGCCTCTTAGCAGAGTTTGAACCTCTGTCACACTCAGATCAGTCAGATCTTCAAGATTGGCCACTTTCTGCATCAACTGTCTTCCACAGTGAAATAAGAAAGGATCAGACTACCAGAATTCAATGTAATGTATTCAAAATGATACCTTAGATATTTTTTTTTGTGTTCGATATGGCAGCTCATTTCAGGATCTGCCATGTTCAATCTGTCACATCTAGGTGTATTTGCTATAAATGAGGTTCTCGCAACAGCCACATTTGAGATAAAATAATTTTTACACTTGGAAGAAGTTTCAAGGACCTTAGTGCACCTATTAACAACGCACAGAGGTCAATGCCTGAGTGTGGAAGGCTTGAGAGGGCAGAAAGTGAAATAGTTAAAGCCGATACGATATTTAAACTCCCCCCTTGGCATAGTAGTGGTAACTTGGGGTTGTGGGGCCGTTGCAAGCACAGCAGTACAAGTCTTTTTTTCTAGTCTTTTTTACAGCTTATATTTGACTATCATGCAATTTACCACAGTTGGGGCTGCCAACATCTTTGCTGTCTATGATGTCAATGCCACAAGATTGAATGCTGCCTGCATTGTTATTACCCAGCAACAGCAGAGGACTATAATCACTTCATTATCATTCACCTAGGAGGTGTCATAGCTGGTCTACTATCCTGCTGCCTCTACCATGGTAAGTTTTACACGTTCAGGAAACCCAAGACACAACTTTAGAGTAGATATAGGTGACTCCATGAAGGAGTCAATTGGGGTTCACATTCTCATCTGCTGCACTATTGCCCTAATCAGCCTGTGGTAAATTTTACATGTTCAGGAAACACAAGATGCGTGGTGACAGCAACGGGATGAGTGAGGAGAGCCTGCATCAACATTTCTGTTCTGGGGCTAGTCGCTGCTGGCACTAGCGTTTGTGGTACTCTTACCTCGTGGATCCACCTACACAGGTCTACCAGCACCCCTCACTTATTACCTCTTCTACTCTGCTCCCTTTCACCCTTAGCAATGATATTCTGCAGGTTTTGTCATATTTTTTGTCATGGCAAGGGAATGAATGTGTAAGTTGGTAGGATGGGAGTTGGCAAGACAGGTGGGCTACAATTGCATTGAATGGGGAGATATACCAACCCACATCTCGGTTCGCGAGGGGCGCACGGTGCCTTAGTGTCGACCTAGGCACCGGCTAGAGAGTAGGAATATATATAATATAATCCCCAGAATACCTGTATACCTAGAAAACAAATAAAAATGCGAGGTGGCCTCACTTCGGTCCTAACAATCAGGTAATGGAATTGCTAAGAGAACGATGAATTGCCGAGGGAAATGGATGCGAAATAGCGCGATGAAGACCGGAGGACGAAGACTGAGGGGTGAACTGACTGATAGAATGACGGAGGAGACAACGGGTGCACGACGGGCATGACAGAGACAACAGAGACAGAGGAGGACTACTAGGAGAAACGCTAAAATAGTCGCCCGATCGCAACTAAGATAGCTCGACAACAAGAGCACGGAGAAATACGAAACAAAGACGAGGAGGGAGGTAGGAAGGTGAACTAGGTGATGTAAGAAGACCGGAGGCGTTTGGCGTTAACGTCGTTGAAAGCGTCGCGCTTTAGCAAAGAGGTCGAGTTGCCGAGCACCTGAGATCCAAAAACTCGAATATATTCGGTAAAATCGAAGTAAT
>JASFCW010000478.1:0-10807 GCA_036936985.1 Crucibulum cyathiforme
ATTAAATAAACTAACATGAAATGTAAAGGGGTATGGGAGGGTGAGGGAGGGTGAGGATGGCAAGAGAGTGAAGACAGTGAGGGTGGCATCAGGCGGTGTTAGTGGCTGCACTTTCTATTGAAGGAGGAGGGGTGGGTAGGCAGAGCATGCCCAATGCTGAAGGAGAGGCAGGTGGGTGGGGTGCATCCATC
Organism: Crucibulum cyathiforme; assembly: GCA_036936985.1. NCBI lineage: Eukaryota > Fungi > Basidiomycota > Agaricomycetes > Agaricales > Nidulariaceae > Crucibulum > Crucibulum cyathiforme. Next base: position 192 of record JASFCW010000478.1, read on the forward strand.
CTCCTCTCCTCTTCGTCCTTGCCTTCTTTTGCCCTCTCCTCCTCGTCCTCCTCACCTTCTTCAAACCCCACATCGTCGTCGACATCCTCTCATTGTAGTCCTTGTCATGATCATTGAAGGCGGGTACGCTAGGCATGCAGACTTCAGAGGAAGGCGTAGGGCCAGTCAGGGTGTGCTCGCATTGAAGGTGCATGAAGGGCAGTCGCGCGGCATAAGCCCATGTTGAAGGAGGGCCAGATCTAGACAAGCAGCATGTGCTTGTGCTGAAGCAGGTAGGTGTGCAGGGCACTCTTGTGTTGTTTGAGGGGAGGGCGGAGGTGGGAGGGATGTGTTGGTCTGGAGGACGACAGCAGGGCAGTGAGGCTGTGCTCCATGGAGAAGGTGTGCCTGGACCCTGGTATGAGTCTGGTTGCACCATCGCAGCGAGGAAGGGAGGGAGTAAGGGGGGGCAGAGGCAGACCCACATCTCTCTTCATGAGGAGGGGCGTGCGGTACATTAGCCTGCATGAATGCTGGTTAGTATATGTATATGGAAATGAAGACTTACGCTTTGGGGGCATTGTAGGGGATGGAGGCTGAGGCAAGGAGGTGTACGTTTGATCATGATGGAGACAAGCAAAGCTTCATTAATGTTAAATCAATGTTAATTGTACAGTCGCATTAAGCAAGTTTATCAACACATGACCTAACCTGCCCTAAACTTAATGGAAACATTCATATACATTGTTGTACCATATATCACACACTTCTTCTTCCTCCATGATGTATGTGTAGATGTAATTATAATTATATATATAATAACAGCGTGTATGGACAGTTGATCATGATTAATAGCCAGCATTACTAGCAGTCTATGCAATGGATGGTATATAATGTAACATAGTATTAGTTTACGATGTCGAATGTGCCTGTAGATCTCTCCTGTTCACCCATAGGCCTGAAACTTCAGAAACACAGACCAGGAAGCATTCGACAAGGGCCTGACATTGAATTACACCAACTTTGACACTGAAGGAAGTGGCACCATCCTAGCACTCTGGATGCTTGACACCACAGCCCATCCCATGGCCATACAAAATGGCAACAATCTTCATGAATAGTAAAACCTTCATCTACATAATCAATAAACGCGGTTCACACACAGGGCAGTACATCCATAACCACTTCCTAATTACCATGACTGACTTCCTGGTGCATCACCTCTCCGGGCTAGAGTTCACCTTCAATGTTGACCTCTCCAACCTTCCTTGTGGGATTAACAGTGCTCTCTACTCACCAATCATGGTTTGGCTAAGTACTCCACCAAAAAAGCTGGTGTGAAGTATGGAACTGGTGACTGTACATTGATTCCCGGTGTCCAAGAGACATGAAGTTCTTTCAAGGCCATTCGCTGATTTCACTTCACAGGCTAACATTGCCAGCTGGAACCCTTCAGATAACAATACCAATGCTGGCTTTGGTAACTGGGATGCTTTCTGTAATGAGACGGAAATCTGGGACACCAACTTGATCTCCACTACCTACACTCATCCCTGTACTGCTCCCCGGCCATCTCACTTGTTCAACTGGTGCTCTTGGATGCTACGACAAGTCTGTGATCCCAACCATTCCGATTTCAACTCTTACTGCATGGGTGATAAGTCTTACAGCAAGGGTCTCACCATCGATACCAGCAAGATCACTGTAGTCACCCAGTTCTTGACCAATGACAACACCACCACTGGCACCGTCTTCCGAGATTCGCCACATGTACGTCCAGGGCAGCAAAGTCATTCAGAACTCCAAAATTAACATTCCTGGAATGTCCACCTATAATTCCATCACCAATTCATACTGCAAGACCCAGAAGACTGTGTCTGGCAACATTGACAGCTTCAACAATAAGGAGGTATATGGTCAAAACGAAACAATATCCCCTGCTTGTCATTCCACCTCTCTTGGTTGCCCCCATTCAGTATTTACACTGACTTGGCATCATACTCATGGCCTTGGTGACATCTTCTGGCAATTTGGTGACTGCAAGCCTGGCTGGAATCCGATCTGAGGGTGAAAGGATTGATGAAGACAACACAAAAGTAGTATGGCTAGACCATTTGACAACAAACAATAGCAAGGAAGCAAGACAGAGTTTGAAAGCAATGGTTGAGACGTTCAACTAACTATGGAGAACTTTGGCTGACGTTGCTGCATGGCCATCTTCAGAGGAATGGAAGTCATCATGACCTACGTGTCAAGCTCTCCCTATTCGATAGGCCACCAGTGTGTCTGCTTAAGTTGATTGGTTCAAGGATTGCAGATTCATTCATTTGACTGGTGAGTTGTTGTACTCTACTTCCTGGATGTGTAAAGCTAAAAGGCAACACAGGACGTATTGGATGTCAATTTTGACCGTCGATGCACATGACACAAACGACGCCATCACCCAATGTAACGTTAGCAGCTCTCATACCATTGTAGATACACACGGCTCTGGTTACAGGAATCACATTGAGGCCTTGGTGATGGCATACATAGGTGGCAGAATAGTTGACCCCCTCCATTACCTCCAATCGCATCATCCTCACGAAGAATTGCACCCACCCAGTCAAAACAGTGTCTTCAGTACATGGTCCTCTCCTGCTCGGGCCACCTTGTCACCCTCACAACCTTCATTAATTAGTGACGTAGACAACTATGCAAAACTGATTAAACGTGAATGCATACACCTCCCTGTGACCCTGATCCTACAGACCACATGCGATGCTTCCCACCTTCCTGCCTAGCCCAAACACATACCTATTATCATGCTAGCACACCTGGTGAACTTCACGCGATGACATCCTGAGTTCAACACCCACGATATATGTATCACAGTTTACCTTCATACTACATGAACTCTAGATCTTACTTTACTTATCATACATACATAGCACTGGCTTGCCAGAGTAAAGATGGGTTAAAAAACAACTGCCCTTCATGTTGGCCTACATTATATTAGTGGGCTATTACAGTGGGTAATGCGTCATGATCTTCATCGGGTGGTTATGACACTCCCACACTCTGGGGAATCGCAAGCACGTAATGATCTTATCTCCGATAGCTTATTTTTAGCCTGCCCTAAACTCAACAAAAATGCATAAGAGCCTGTGTCAACGTATGTGCTGAACTTTTCCCATTCAGCAGCTCTAATACATATATATACGACAACTATCAGTAGTAAACAATTTAGTATTATCATTAGATATTTACTTATCAATATAATAATGTCTGATTTATCATCTCCATTGATGTCCATGGTTCATGGCCAAGAATCATCATGCTGCCTAATAATAAAAAAGCACAATGTATGTGAATCATAATCTCGAGGATCAGCTGTATTGATTCTTGAGAGTCTTTAGATTCCTGGAGTTCGTGCTTTTATAGATATAGAAGTGATAGTAGCAGACAATGAAGAAGAAGAAGAGGTAGAGGAGATTTGTAAGTACTAACCTTCACAAATAGACATTTCACTGATGTTATTCAAGCCAACTTCATCGAAAGCGATGATAAGAACCAAGATGAGGGGGTGCTACCCGCAAATATACACCTACAACAACTCATGGCAAAGGGAGATCACCCGGGCAATTTCATGGAATACCTGGCAAAGAAATATGTCAAAAAAACATCACTTGGAGTTGCAAAACAGTGTTCTGGCCCTCCTCAGCCATTGAATTTCTGGGAAGAGCTGAAAACATTATCAAGCAAGTTCATGGCTTCTGAACACACTTGGGTTCGCATACGCAAGGGAAGGTATTGCAAGGATCTTGCCTTTGTAACCTCAGTATCTGAAGCACGTACATCTCTTGAATTGGATGCTGTTGTTATGCCTTTCATAACATACCCTTCCCAAGCCACGGGTTACAAGCAGAAGCACCAGCAAGAAGGCAGATCTAGACCTGCAACATCATTATTTGAGCCAGGAAAGTGCGCATCAGGATGCATCGCCATTTGTGACACTGCGAATAAAATTGTCAGTTACTCCTACCAAAGGCGTGAGTTTGACAGCAAAGGATGGGAAATTATTAGGAACATGGCTTCGGACATGTATCACTTGATGGAGGTAATTCCATCCACGCAGGAGCTCCTCACCTTCAAATGCTGCCCATATGTCAAGTGTGATATCTTCAACCAGGCAATGCAGCAGGCCAAGAGGGCTCAAGTCAAGTTGGATGACAAGGTCTGGGCTCATCTTACTGCTGGATCACATGTACAGGAGTGGGAGGCTACAGTCGTAGATGTGTCAGACAGAGAAGTGACAGTCCAGATGCATCACTCGTCCCAGGAAGTCCCACTTTCCTATGCTCAAGTGAGGAAGGCATTTTCAGTTGGTGACAGTGTTCAGGTGGTTTGGGGAGCAGATAAAGGTAAAAGCAGCTGGGTTGTAGGCATATTCGGACATAAAAACCAATTTGTGACAGTATTCAATCACCAAGCAGTACATTTCAAATTCCCACTAATTCACAATCTTACATGTCATCCTACCAGGGTAATGACCTTGTGATTCACACCACACTGATTGATTTCTACAACCACAAGTTCAGATTTGCAAGCAAGGACTGTCAGGAGCTACCCACCACCATGGTGGATGCTTTAGGGAAACATATCCACATGAGAGATGATCCCTATAAGCAACTTGCAGGCTTGCATGTTGTGATTTGCAGTGGTCCAGAGAGAGGGAAGCAAGCCATTATTAAAACTGTCAACAGTCAAGGGCTGGCACAGGTCGAAATTCAAACGAGGTTACTATTTTCATCGAAACTGTACAATACTTCTGTGAAAATGCTTGGAATCTAGTATGTAGAACCGTTTTCATTTTTACTGCACACTCAATTATGTTCCTATTCAGTCAACAAGGAAAATTAGCACTGATTAAAATGCTACCTCTCAGTGTACTTTGTTCAGCCAAAGATTTGTGGTGTGCACCTCCTGCACCAGCTATAGCTACTGGTTCAGGATCGCAAACCCCAGCTTACTCCACTCTAATGCAATCCACAACCCCCACATGGGATCCCAGTTCCTCCACTCCTCTCTGGAGTCAGGAACAGTGTGAGTGGCTCTGTAAGGTCTACAGTCATTAAGCTAACAGATACTAACATTGCATCAGCTTCAACTCCAATGCCTGGCCCATCTCTTTCGCCAACATTGGCCGCATCTTCTTTCGTAGAAGACACATCATTTTCAAGTATGTATCTTTTGGAAAACTAAGCTATCAAAACTAAGTAGTCTATACTAGTGAATAACTGGCTGTGCAAGCTCTTCGATGCAATTGAACAGCCAGCTTTTACTATTGTGTGCAATGTTACAGAAGGCCTCTTGAAGGGCAAGCACGTGGGCGTGGTCAAGGTACTTCCCCTTCCATCAAAGTTCACGGAGGTGAAGGCATCTGCTTCAAACTCTGCACGGACAAGCAGGGTAGACCTCATATCATTGTCTCCCTGCATTCCAGCCGCCAACACAGTGCCAAAAGTAGTTGTTATGAATGACAACACTCCATATTTTGGCTGGGTGTTAAAAATTAAAAACCACTTGGAAGATGGAAAGTGCAATCTGATGAGCACAAAAAGGAAAGCAACCATGGAGACAGTAGCCATGCTTCCTTTGACTGATCTATGTACTCTGTGGTCCTAGAGTTACATGATACTGTTGTGCCTTTATTATCAGGTTCATTTTATTTCTTAATTGACGGATTTAAATATCATGTTGCTTGAGGTCATAATCAAATTTAGAACAACATTTACATCGGCAAAGAGGTGTGTCAGCCTAGAATTTAACTATTAATTTTTCACAACATGTCGGGACGCCCAACTACCCAACACGTCATCAGCAGTGACGACAACAATGGCTCCCTAAAATGACAACAGCAACTCCAGCACGACGATGACAGCATAGTATGACGTCTGTGGCCCAGCATGGTGACTACAGCTGCAGCACATACGACGGCGGCATCCTCATACGAAGCTTAAGTCTGTAACGACACGACATGCCTCAGCTTAAGGTGGCAGCAATGACCATCTCCATCAATGCAAACACAGGCACCTCCACCTTCATCTCCTATCTGTTAGTATAATATATTTGCTTTATATCTCAGTCTACAAAATATCACAAAGTAGATGAGAGATACTGAGTGAGAGATGGGAAGCTTTAGGAGAATTTAAGAGTAAGAGAGCATTTCATTAATATTAATAGATTTAACATTTTCTTATACTATATCTTTTGTAAATTCCTGGTGTTTTTTACATGTACACCAGATATATATATGCGAGCTCACTACGGGTAGCGATGAGCATGTTGTCAAGCAGAACATCGTTGACAGTGATGTTTAAGGTATCGGATCTGGTAAAGGGCGGGAGATATAAGCGGGCGGGAGCGCTCATGATCATGATCAACAGCGGCAGAGATGGGCGATGGAGGTGATGATGATGGTGATCGGCGATGGCCATGGCTGATAGTAGCAAGCTGCAACAGGGACTGACATGTGCCTAGGCGGCTGATCAAGGGTCCATGCACCGAGCCGCGACCTCCATTTACTCGTATTTATATATATATTATTATCTATAAATTAATATTTACATATATAGGCATTTATGCTCATCGTGGTAGACGATGAGTAGAAGGGAGGAACGACGAGCATGGGCGGGGGGCGGACATTGACATCAATGATGGGCGGGAAGGTTCAAGATCAATCTATATGTAGAGTATCGATGTGGATCTAAGTCCGACTAATCTCGATCAAATTAAAATACATTCTCGGAGGGTATTTTGAATACGATCAAAATACATCCCACGTGAGTATGTTGAATGTATTTTAAAAACAATCGACGGGTATATCTGGAAGGTATAATGAAATGTATTATAAAATGTATTAATAATATATTCTTGGGATGTATTTGTAATTTATAATAAAATATATTGGGAATGTATTTTAAATATATCTACCGAATGTATAAGCCAGTTCCCACAGTGATAGTGGGTCACGTCGCCGAAATCAAGATGGCCCATCAGCTCAACTTCATTTTTGCACATTCTGAGTAGAGCAAAACCTTCGGATTTTAGTTTAGAACACATATAAGGAATATAATAATTTTATGAGTTCCGGTTGTAACATTATGAATATTCTACGACCATGAGTCGATTTTGAGCTTTGTCGAGATCTCAACCCAGAAGTGGGTCAGCCGTGGGAGTGTTATTAGGGATTGCCGAGCCTATAGGAACTGCCTTAGGTCGCACTTGGGCAGTCGCGCCTGCAATCCCCAATCACTCTCCCACGGCTGACCACTTCGCTGTAGCAACACCACACCAGACGGTTGAGCTTCTTCCTCCGTCAACTTATTGAATATTATTATTTGAAGAGCATATAGAACGTATGTAATAGCATAGAAATAATCTCAGTTGCCAGTCAATGTTAGAATCTATAGAATGCAATGCTGGAAGGTGACGCAATGCAAACTATGCTGCATTTTGTAGTGTGCTCTCCTCGCACTTTATAGACTGCCAGAAAAAATCTGGAAAAATATTTAAAACTCACCTCGTCATTCAAGAAGACTATCTGATGTGATAAAGACATTATAAATGTGTAATTGGTTGAGGTTGGAACATGATTTGAATGATTTGGTGAACATGATAGTTGCGAGTAGCATCAGAGATAATGCTGGAATAACATCGAAAATTTGGCACTTCTCCTCAGATAAAAATTGAGTGTACCTCTGGAGCTACTTTATAAACTATAATCGAAGATTTTGGAGCAAACGGAGTGAGTTTGGGCTTATGAGAGAGAAAATACATTTTGAAGTGGTCACTTGAGAGAATGATGGACATCAGAATCGGCTATCTACACTCCTCGGAACAGTATCTCATCCAGTTTCCACTCCAAAATACTGTAAGTCTGCACGAACAACGATAAGATGTGTACAAATAGAATGTACTCTTCAGAATTACATTAAACAGCACTGTTGAAAAGATAATTGGCGTTGACCCACTACGAGGTCTGACCCACTAGTGGGTTGTGGACAGTATGGACCGGCAGGAGCTGGAAAATCGGCTATAGCCCAAACAATAGCGGAATTATACAGCAGCTCAGAGAAATTTTTGGAACCTGACAACTGTGAGATATGGGTGTCAGAAAAGAAGCTCGACGGTGTGCTTGGTGCGAGTTTTTTCTTCTCCCGCTCCACTCCCGGAGGGACAGCTCCAAGCTTTTGTTTGCAATTATTGCGGCTCAACTGTCTAAGTCTATCCCAGAAATAGCTGAGGATATCCAGACCATAATCGAGCTTGACTCTAGCATTCTCGATAAATCAATTAATATCCAGCTTCACGAGCTCATCATTAAAGCTCATCATTAAACCACTTCAATCTCTCCTTACTCGCGAAAACCATCCTAATCTGCGATCCACATTTGTCATCATTGATGGTCTTGATTAATGCAATGGAGAGGATAATCAAACCCGTATAATGAAGCTAATTACTTCGGCAATAATCGATAAACAAATTCCTCCGTATTTTTTGATCTGTAGCCGTCCTGAGTCATGGGTCAAGGATACCTTCGACTCATCTCCTTTGAACGAGCTTACTCACCGACTCATGCTTACACACACCGACTCTGTCGACCACGACATTCACATGGTTCTCCGAGCTGCATTCACTAAGATACAGCCGGATCCCAAGCACAAATACACTATGAGATCAATCTCTAGAGCATGGCCTTCATACAGCCAAATAGAAGCAATCGTGAGGTGAAGTTCAGGCCAATTTATTTATGCATCGACAGTTTTAAAGTATGTGGATGATCCGAACTTCAGGCCTACGGACAGACTGCAAGATGTTATTACAGACATCAATGATGGAACGCTCGAGGCATCCCCAGAAAATTCTCTCGATAAACTATATTTGCATATTTTGGAGCAATGCCCAGATGCATCTTCGGAACGGCTGGCAAGTGTACTGGGCGCACTCCTAGTCTTAATCGAGTACAGAGGCAAATTTTCCGATTGTTTTTTTTCAACAACAGAGTACTTGAACACGATTGAAGGTCTATTATTTCTTCAACCAGGAGATGCACATCGTACATTAAGGGCGATGCATTCATTGATAGATCTCCCTGATGATTCTGATGCTATTACTAGAGAGGTTGGCTTCTTCCATGCTTCATTTCCCGATTTTCTGAAAACAAAGAAGCGATCGGAAAAATACTCAGTTCGAGTTGGTGGCACATATGCTTACATTGTCTGCTCCTGTTTAAAAATTCTATCAGAGCCAAAGATACATGGTGATAGGGAAGAGCACTGTGTGTTATTCTAATGTTGTGCCACTCATAAATCACATGTTCACATTTTTCTGTAGATGCCTTGCGATTTGCTGTTGAGAACTTGTTTGACCTATTAGAGGAAGCTTCAACCCAGCATCAAAGCCAATCAACAGTAGAAGAGTTATCCTCCTCTATAGAAAACTTTGACTTAACTCAATTGCTCATTACAAACAAGATAGAATCTTTCCAGCATATGTGGATGGATGCGCTCTCATGCCGCGACTTTTTCAATCGCTGGAGAAATGGTTTACATTATGATACAATAGAACTTCTTCAGGTCAGTATTCAAATCTGTGTCATTGCATTTATATTTCTAACCACTGCCCAAATTTGTTCATTAATGATAGGAATACAGCCATGAAGCAGTGTGTAGCATCAATTGGGACCGCTTTATTATGGCACTGGACTAAATCTTCATTCATGGTCTTGAAACTTCTTCAGACCCCATTCAGTTATCCACCATACTTGGAGCCAGTTTGAGTCGTTTTTATCTACCATTCAATATTTTAGAAGGATTACTTAACCCAGGCATCACTTTACATGACCTTTTGAAACCCATGAAGAACTTGAGGTTGGTTTCTGTTAGCGATGATTGTATTTCAATGCATTCCCACTATGAAGCATTGCTCCTTGACCCCAAGAGGATAGGAAAATATTTCATTACTGCTGACATGCGTGCTTGGATTGCTATTCATGTTCTACATGCAGCAGATACAATTTTGAAGAATAATGACCACTCGTTAGTTTGATGTGAATTATCTGTTCACAATCTCATAACACTGAAATATTTTATTCTGTGTGTAGATGGTCCTTTTGGGAGAGTCTAATATTCAATATAAAACTAGCATCATACACACCAACATTACTACATTCACTCTATCTCAAAACAGATGTACTTTGGCTACATAGCTCTGAGCTGAAATATGATGACATTAGTGGGAGGGAGATGGTCCTTGAATGGCTGCAGGTTAGTGGTTATAGACACTGATTGACACATAGTAACAACGTGTATTCATATAACGCTTTCTCCAGAGATATGAACCAAAAGGTTCAACCATACGTAAATATTTACTTAAACAACAGGGTGGTGAAAGAAACCATCCATTCTGGGGTGATGAGATGGCATTTTATGAGTGTCTATTGGCACATTGAGAATTTGAGTCTAGCTTCGAACAGCCTCAAGAATGATCCCTTAATGGTATTTACAGTGGTGGCAGATTACGAGTCTTATGAAATAAGAATCGTTCTTTTAGGGTGATTTACTATAACATTTTGTCGCCATCAGAAGTGAGCG
>JASFCW010000479.1:0-10806 GCA_036936985.1 Crucibulum cyathiforme
CTATCCGCGGCCGATTGACATTCTCCAACGTACACAAAAAAGCACAGAATAGATGCAACTGCCTCCGTGAACACATCTGATACTGATAAAATATGGTCATCCCCGAAAGACCAAAGTCTGGATCAGCGCCGCTCACTAAAGCTAAACCTCGATCGACTGCGTCCATTTCCAATTTCATATTCTCTTTTTACGTTCGTTTCATTTTTATTCTATTGGTCCCTTCATTTAACTGAATACTGGCTACATATTCTCAGGTCGATGTGACGGGATCACGATAGCTGTCTGACGCTATCTATCTTATCGAACATATCGGTGCTCGTATGCTAAGCCTCTTCGGCCTTTTTCCAGTCCCTTGAAGGTTTCCTCGTCGCATTCTCCAATTAATCTTGCCAATCAACCTACTTCCCGATGGTCGACCCAGAGCATCAGGATTAGCACTCTTACGTTGTCGAATCACCCCACATGTCCTTCCTCACCCCAGTTTTTCATATCCATCCAACACCGGATTCATTAGTACGCTCAGATGATAAGACTACCCGATGTAAGTGGCCTTGAGGCTTGGATCTACTTCTCCGGACCGCATAATCCAATGTTTGCTCGATATTACTGGCTTTATTTTTAGTTCATTAAAAGAGGTATGTCCGTGACATTGATCGCAACATATCATATCTAGACTATTTCAAAAAACCCGTCATCGCTGTCACCGAAGGAGATCCACGCGCAGCTCTTTCCACTTTCGAAACATAAAAATCAGCACTTCTATATCATTCTATCGTAAAAATATCTTGGAGCAACCAGTGAAAGAAATTTACTTCACAGGTGTACCGTTTCTACTCACGTGCGCGGGAATTCGACCATCACCCATCTTCTGCCAAAAAGTCTACTCAAACTCTAAAAATATCACACCCCTCTCCTCCCCGCCTCCGATAATCCCGCAAATAGCATTCTTACATCGTACATCCGTGACAGGTCGTGGCGTGTGCATTCGTGGGTTTTTAGTGGGTTTTTACGCTTAATGGGTATCAAGAACCTCCGTCAGCCAAATCAGTAGACGAGTCAATATCCGCACCCTCCCCTTGCCATTGACATCCCGCGATAATGGACAACGTTGAAGATCAGACTCGCCCTCCGCGGGAAAGTCCCAGAACGATTTTGACAGCTCATTCGTGTATATTACGTGTAAATACACCGATCAGTTGTAAGCAACATTCTCCACTTTGAGCGCCTCTTACCTCCCACTATTATAAATATCATCCGATCGGTGAATCTGGGGTAATGCGATATCGTCCTTAGCCTCGTTGGCTTCTCCTGTCAGCCCTTGGATCGTATAACTTGTGTTTATGCTGTGAACTGGGGACTTGAGCAGCAATGCAGCAACACATTCCAAATATCATTCCTGATATTTTCGAAACGTAAGGTCATTGCTCACTCTCAACTTCAGAGATTTCATCCACTATTTCTATTACAGCATAAATACAAATGTAAATTCCTTCTCTCTCTTGTACTGAACCATTGGTCCTAACGTTTTCTACCTTGCACAGTATGTCGGATTTGCGAGTTTCACCGTGCTGATATGGGACCACATCGATACATTTGCTGATGAAGTGGAGTATATTTGGAAAGGGCCTAAGAAAGGTCTCTGTGAGTACATATATTTCCCCGTGTTACGTTCCTCTCGTCCTGATGATGAGCCAGTCGTGTATTTATTCCTCCTGGTATGCCCTGCCTACTTTACATGTTCAAGAAACATTCTTACAGTACTAGAATCGCTATGTGACTCCGCTAGGCTTCATTTTAAATCTTTTTGGTATGTGCTATTAAATACGTTGAAAATTTTAGTGCGTATGTCTCACATCATTAACAGCATATCTGTCACCGAGCTGGACATTGGAGGTGTGTAATAAATCATAGTATGAGAATACCAAACTAAAACAGTCCGATTTGCTCGAGTTAGAGGTTCGTCTCTTCTATATCTTTACACAATGAGAATTTCTACTCAACTGGTGCTTTGTAGATGTGCAAGATTTGTCCGTTATGAAGGCTGCACAGTGTCACTGGCAGTCGAAGTCGTGGGCCTAATGATGCTCTTACGAATAAAGGCAATTTATCCAGAACAAAAGTGGATAAGCTGGGGATTAGGGATTCTTCTGCTTTTCGAGACGGTCATGAACATGTGGCTAATAAGTCGAGCAGGCCGTAAGTCCCATTTTAGATTACATATTTTCCGAGCAACTAACAAAGTTTGTATAGCTGTATTACATAACCCACATTCCGGAATACATGGTTAGTATTTTTACGCGGCATGTCAATGGATCGAATAGCTAATATTCAACGTTAGCGTGCAGTATGGTTTTTGATCCTGCAATGTACGGTTATGAACCTGACCAATTGCGAAACCATCTCACATGCCCCCGTCATTTAGAAGTGCTGCAGCCTCCTCTTCAGCATGGATACCACTACTTTATGACACTATAATCTTTGGACTTACTCTATACCGAACTGTACCTCCGATTCGCAGGGAGGAGGCCAGCTATATTATCAAACGCCTGCTTGAAGATGGCTTACTGTACTATAGGTGCATCACACATTTGCGTCGAGAGTATACCAGAAGATTCTGACCAAGTCATCCTTCTCGCTCCAGTGTCATCTTTTCCGTGACGCTCGTACTCACCATCATGATACTGTTCGCCCCACCCGGTACAAAGAATATTGCGGCACAGTGAGTTGGCGCGTACTTGAATTTCCTGATATATGCTGATCTTTGATGGCACAATAGGACTGAGCAATTGTGAGTGGTAATTGTTTCGGCATCCAGCATTTGACAAAGGAATCTAAAATGCACCCGCTAGAATTACGGTATGTTTCTCTTCCGTTTAACTATCTGTAACTACTGACTGGGGCCAAAGGTTGCGATGATGTCGCGAATTACGCTAAATCTGAAGAAAGCAGGCCGCAGAATGGATGAATACACATTTTCCCGCCCGAAATCCTTTCTTTTTGATCGTCGACGGCGCCAACGCCAATCCATAGACGGACTAGAGCATCCCTCCCTTGCATTAAGCCTTCCAAATGGATATCATCACCTAGTAACCAACCAGACACAGAGCATCCAAATTACTTTTGCCGCAGCCTCAGGCCCAGAGACACCAACTACGCTTGACGGTGCGGATGTACAAAATACTCAATTTGAACTTCCTCGACCACCACCACTGCTCCACATTATTGATCCCAAGGCAGCTGAAGAAGTTTGAGAGGGATTCTGCGAATTTTAATGCTAGCGTAATCATTTAATTAGTGTTAATGTAATTGCAGCTTTACACAAGTTATCCTATAATGCTATTCCTGTCAGCATGTGTAACTAGAGGAAATTGCGGAAATGAATTTCGAAGCCATCGCCAAACAGAAGCAAAGCGCGTGGTGTTGAATAGATTGTCCATCAGGGCTAGTTACCATCTGCAGTTGGTTTCAAGTTGGTTTTACATTCAGCGGCGAGCGCGGCTTAACCCCCGATCGCTTTCTGTACATATCGCAAATGCTCACTTTCACAAATGTTAAGTCTTCAGCTCACTCCCTCCGTGAAATATTTACGAGGAAGACGGGAAACCTCTCTAACTCATATGAACTTCCCATGACCGATTGGATCCCACAAGTTCCTTTAATCCCTTCTGGAGCAATCATAGCGGCGATAACTACTTCTATTACAATGGTAGTTCCAAGGTTGAGTAGTACGATGAAGCGGAGTATTGCCACTCAACTACGACACCTGGGTTATGACTCTGATGTATCTTCGAATAGTTTGGATAATGTACATAACAGCGATTAAAGTAGACAATGGCCATGCGGTTATATTTTATTAGCATCAAGCTCATCGGCTGCTCGGCTGAGTCCACGGGTATTGACCTAAGACTCGATTTCTAGGCAAGTCTCCTTTGAGCTTGCTTCTTGTTTGATGAATTTTAGCACGTGTACGTGCGTATGACAGCTAAAACCACTAGAATATTTATTCCTCTAATATTAATCACATTGGTTTATATGCGGCGCTACAGAGCAGGGATGCGTAAATATATACTGAGTTGATACCAGCGCTCACACATCCACCGTTTCATCCAGACTTCGCGCTTCGTGACCAATCGCGACATACGGTTTGCAATTGTGTCAACTGTATTAAGTACCTGCTGCATTATAAACTGCTTGCCAAGTCTTACTTGTTTCATCGTTTGGTTCATTGCTCTTCTTATATTGCTTTTGTGGTTGTCGCACGGTATCACTGTGACTTTTAGTTGATCCTCATTGGTGTTCATGTATCATGTCGTCTGCTGCTTGACATTGATATCCTCTTTCCGTGTTCTGTTTTAATTCCCTAGTGCTTTCAAAGCGTGGTCCAAAGTTCTATTCAAAGAGCGTTCTTCTAGGACATTAATGTTAGTAGGCTACTAGCATATCAGGCGTGTTGACGCTGTTGAGTCACCTCTTTGTTACATGGTATAAAAATCGCATGATGAATAGATAAACTAAAAGTACATATGGTAATATGTTGTAATGTATGGCAACAATTCCCTTTTATGTTCGATCAAGAAACAATAAAATAGCAGATAATAATATCTTCTCCATATACAACTTGATGACAATTACTTTTTCATCCATTCTTCATCGTCCAGCGATACCGCACCCTCCGTCTCAATACTCCCGTCCTGCGACCTCCTAAAACTATAGTTCACGCAGGTAATCAGTACAAGACGCTTCAGACAAGGCATGGAGTCCATAATTCTTGACGCAGTCAAGAATCTGCTGATAGGACCGCGTAAATCTGTAAATGCCGTGACATCATCGCCGTTAAGCGTAACGCGTGTCATGGGTTTGAGAATGAGCGTCTCTAGGCAATTGAACCGGATGGGAAATGGAAGCAGAGGCACGGAGGCGTCCAGTGACTGCCAAAAAGTTCAGCACTAATATTGTGATAAAAGGAGAGTACATACCACACGGCTGTAGTCTAGAACGCGTAGATACTTGAGGTCAGGCACTTGTGCTGCAATGCATGACACAAGGATCGCAATATCAAGTCCAGCTGCAGCCTCTGTGCGTTGTACACTGAGGCTTTTCAGCATTCTCGCAAACGGTACGAGAGCAACAAAAGTACGGAGTTCGTCTTCGTCTGTTGATTGCCAGAGGTGGTACTGTAGATGTTTAACATTTTGGGGATTCCAAAGGCCACTCCCCAGATCACGCATGATAGCGGCACTCGCGTCGATAGCGGATAGGTTGAGTAATATGTCATCAGGTAGATTGACAATAATCTTTTCTTTCGGTCGCATCGAGAGTACTTGAAGCTCGGTTTGTTCTTTGAGGAAATCAATGAGCAAGTTGGCCTGGAAATACGTATTGGTGAACTTTATCAGTCTGAACGGATGCCCAAGCAGTATCCACGCATTTACTGCATCTCCAGTCAAGGTCTTCATCCCATCACTCAACATCTCCAACTCACGGAGCTTCGTGCACTTCCTGAACGCAGCCACAATCTTCCCCAAGTCATCTGCCTCAATATCTGTCTGAGGTGGCATCGTGATAGTCATTTTGATGATCCGGTTCCCGAGATGAGGTCGTCTGGAAAGAGAACAGCACCAGGACTTGAGATATCGGAAGTTTCGTAGGATGATGTCAACGTAGAGCAGGCGTTCAGATTCATCACGGAACGAGCGCGAGACACCGCATAGGATGCGTAGGTCGCCTCTCGTGAGTATCTCGTCCTGGCATATCATGCCACATATCTCGGGTGGAATCGACCTTGAGGACATCTGAGTTGGAAATCCTGTCAGCACGCTAGCCTTGCAGTGACGCTAAACTCACGATTTCGAAACTCGTGTCTCCGATATGCTATATATTACAAGACAATATTTCCCAATATCGAGAAGAAGCTGGGACTGAAGACTGTGTAAGAAACCGCGATGGAACTCGAGTAAAGGCGGTTGAGGTAACTGGAGGTAACGAAATGAATGTGATTGACTGGGAGCTAATCAGAGACCTTTCAAAGGCAGCGCTTGCAAATCCTTGTACACTCTAGTTGGTCATCACTCCATGATGAGCGCCTTTCCGGTTAGGAAAATGATAAGATGGAGCTGTCCTCGGGAAGATGAAGGGAAATGAGTCAAAATTGAGCTCTTGAACTTAAAGGCCATATTGTTTCTGGAAGTATTTACCTGCTAAAATCAAATCACATTACATTCAAACTACAGGTATATCGAAGATGACCAACAGTTGACGCGACAGGACCGGCCCTAAGCATCACATGATTGGCCGCATCGCGTAGTTTCCTAATCGACATGTCCCGGTCCCCTCAGCAATGCATGTATGTCTGCTTAGTGTGCCGCTTCAAGTAATCATCTCTTGTGGCCATGGATAGTCATAATTTTCTCGCACAATTTCGCCTTCTCTTGGTCAGTTACTACTGCTGTTCTTCTCGATAATAGCTTGTCGTTGGCTGGCTATGATCATTTAAATGGATACATCCTGATTCCATATATAAGGCCTCCCAAAACACGGCAAGTCTGCAGCACAGGTGACAGGGCTTCTCCAACTCACTATGGCAAAATTATACAAGGCAGTTCTCACGAATTCCAACCTCCTACGGGTGACAGTCTAGACGCGGAAATGGAACAAGAGGATCGGTCCTATGCCAATCACCGAATGCTTCAAAGATTTCTTCCTATATCCGACTCCGTTAAAGAGAGTTCAGCGATTTCTGCTCCAGAAATGCTTACTTTGGTGCTTTTCAAAAGCAACAAGCTTAAAGAATCAGACATGTACAATCCTTTCGTAAGTACATCGTCACTACATATATAGCCTCCTTAGTTATTCAAATCTTCTCGATATCGAGCTCGTCAACAGTAAGACTTCTGCCGCTGGAGAATCTGGCGTCTTTCCACGCTTCAAACTAGTCAACACTCCACTCAGGCCTATCGTAATTCGTAACTTCGAGAAGAGCAAGAAGATCCAGTGCGACGTTACTGCGTACAAGGAAGACATAGGTTTATCTGACAAAGAAAACAACTACGCAGTACGGTGAAACAGAGCTACAGTCAAAATTCAAAGTCGACAAGAACTGTACAGATACGTTTGAGGACCCTGCAGATGGTATTACTCTAGACTCTACAGCAACTCGACGAACGCGTATTCGAATCTAATGTTGACGGAAGAGCCCGCTGCCGCGGTCAAAATGGCTCTTTTGTCACAGAATAGTGTAACAGACAACGTCATCTTCATGCATTCACGGTCTTCATCGCCAAAAATAATATGCACGTTTCATCAGGTTCGATCGTGCGTGTGCCGTCGTATCTAGAGCATTCTTCTATCGCGAAGAATCTGGCTTGTTGATTGACTTCCTCTGGCGTTTCGCGCATCTTAATCGCTCAGAGCACACCTATGACCCTGCTATTCGCAATGCTACGGTAGAGATAGAATTGGCTAACAAGCATCTTGAACAGTGGAAACCGGTCCTGGAACGGCGTATTGTCGTACTCACGGTGTCACCGTGTTTGACACGGGTAAGGATGATGAAGACGAAGGTGAAGAGGATAAAAGCGAGGGTACCGACGAAAGTGATGATGAAGATGAAGACAAGAGATGACAATAAAGACGAGAGCGACGATGAAGATGAACGTGGTGATGAATATGCTCCAACCTTACGCAAACGCGTAATTATTGCATGGGGTGCGATGGGGCAACGCAGACTCTCACTGGACACGCCACGCGCGCATATTCAGTGTTCGACAAGAAGCTGAGCAAAGTAGTATTTGCGAAGGATACTAACGCTCCTCAAGCTGGAAAAGGTGACATCTATCCTAATTGCGGGCGAAGGTATACCGAACCAAACCACTTGATCCAACGCACTTATCATTTATGAGAAGTGCTTGGAGGGCAGGGAAGGTTGCTCTTACTACTAGGCCTCACAATCGCTTCCTGGATGACTTTGTTGGTCACAATTTGAACAATTCAAGTCGTCCAAGGAACTACTGCAGGCCTTTTATGATGCATTAATTGGTATGTTGTCTCGTCTGGTAGTTAACACCGACTTCGTTGTGCGACAGCTCACGAAGGGGCATACACGAAATGTAGGATTTTGCATCGCGACATCAGCAGCTGGGATGTCCTCCTTGACGGTAATGGAGGCGGCGTATTGAACGACAGGGACACGGCAAAGCGTGTCAGCCAAATGGGTGAGAAGCCTCACGCTCATGCACGGACTGTATGTAAGTCACGCATTTTTTGTTGGCTCAAAGTTTATTCTCTAGGGTACGTGGCTTTCCATGTCGACACTTTTGTTAAAAACACCCAGAAAACGACCTGAAGTTCAAGATGACCTTGAATCCTTCGTTCAATTGGTGATTTATTTTAACTCAAGCACAACAAGGTAACCTATTTGCCTAGTATTATTGCGGACGTTTTTGACGACTACAAAGTCAATGCTCATGGCGCCTGCGGCGGTGAGAAGGCAGAAATGCTCTCTTTAGGCTCGACGAACATATTACCCTGAATTTCGAATTCGAAAATAACAAACCTCTGACGATCTGGTTGCGATAGACTATATCGGCTGCCGGATAGTGGATTGCCGCGGTCACCTCCACTCGTAGGCCTACGACGAGTTTCCCTACCATGCTAGTCCAGGACACTCATCCGACCTCAACCGTCCAAAAACCGGATCTAAAGCATCTAACTAAGCATCTATGATCATACAAAACTGCGGGGGGGATTTGGAAATATTGCTTAATACAAAAGGCTGGCCCAAGGACGATGCAGTATCAATTCAATGGCAACCCGCTGTTGACAAGCGTAGTCCCCGCTCTAGGAGTAATAAGAAAAGCATCAAGAGTTCGAAGCAAGTGGAAACTAGTTTGGACTGATAGAAAATCGAAGAGGTTAAAAGGTGTTAACGCTAACATGCCCACTCCAAAGTAGTGATGCAGTGGATTCCATTCCAGAGGATGAGGAGGAAGCACAGCATGAGGGTTCGAAGTAGATAGTGTGGCTTAGTTTTTATAGGATGTACTGGTTTTCTGAAAAAAATACCAAAAGAGTTGACACTTCGATTCACTTAACGTAGGAATAAATAAAATGAGATACTGGCTCAAATACCGCGCAAACCGACCGTCCAGCGTGACTTATGTAAATGAATGCTTCAATGCTTCATAAGTAGAGCGGCCTTACAATAAGTTAAATACATTAAAACAATTATGAATTCAATTCCTATTACTAATGCCCGACTGAAGGTGAATGTACTGCAAAGGTTTTGAAGACTGAATCAAAGTTAAAAAAAGGTGAAACCCAAGCTGGTGGTTTTGCCTATTATTATACATGCATTCTCGTTGTCTACTCAAGTAGACACAATCTGGAGATAGGTAGTAGATCTGGAGCTCCGGCTCAGCCAGGAGTACCAAAGCAATCACCGGTTACCCTTCTATTCGCTGCGAAGAGGAAGAGGATCACATTGGCATGGTTGGAGCACTGCCCTTCTCCAGTGCCGTTCGTAAGCTGGTGTGTAGTTTAGCCACATTGAGTTGTGAGAGTATTGGAAGGATACGAACCTGTAATCGTCCCCGTTCTGTGTGATATACCGTACCCAGGGTAAAGCCTGGTACCCGCTCTTCTCGACGATCTTAAGGTAGCGCACTTGGATACCTGAGACAGTGAAGTAGGGTATCTCGAATTTGACGGTGATAGGAGCACGCTTGTCGAGGTCTTGGTCTGTGGAAGAGTGTCAACGAGACGACGATGGAAGAGATAGATCAGCAAGAGAAGGAACGTACCATTGCGTACACTCGGCAGACCAAAGTGCGCACGCATGAGGAACTCTCGGCTTCCTCCTAGCTGCTTAATCTTCCAGACAAACGCCGATTTATCAGGCGCGTATTGTACACTACCCGTTGACGCCTACAATCGAGTCAATCAGTTCCCCTTCCTACCACCACCACCAACCAGTGCTCACCCTAAACTTTGGACTATCCGCATCATCTGGCACTGGCACATAAATCTCCACATTGTTTGCAGTACTCCGCCTCTTGAACTGTGCCTTCACCTTGACCATATACTCCACTCTGCTCCCGCGATGGCTCTCCACAGCAGCTTCGACCCAGATGAGAGGCTTCACAGGTGTGGAAAGACGGTAGGACATTAGCTCGAATTCACCGTCTGGGGGGATGAAGGAGATGGTACGGTCGTTTTCGAATCGTGAGAGTCGCACGCATTGATGGAATTTGACGTCTTCCATTTCAATTGCCTTTCCACGGGCAGCTGAGAGGGGAGAGTAAGGACATGGAAGGGGATGAGGAAGACGGGAACATACTTCGTCCTGTGCTCTCAAACATGACCTTGTCGTTTAATCCCAGTCGGAGTTCGGGCATTCCAGACAGATAGCATTTCATTTTGACGGAACCAAGAATGTCAGAGCGGACAACGTCGCCATTTGCGTTTACCTGATTGAAGTAGGGGAGCGTTATCATTACGCACTCATCCACGCACATCAAAACCACAACTCACCAGCATATTCACACTCTCGATAACATCTAGGAACACCTCGTTTTTCCTGTATCGAATACCCTCCGTACGCCATGACACTGCGTTGGTGACAGCCATCGGTGGACGTACTTGTTGTTCTAGTTTATGTGATTCTTGGGTGATGTACCTGCAGAGGCATAGCGTGAATATAAGGAGGGAGAAATAGAAGTTAAATTAAAGAAGGTTATAGCGTTTTCACACAAATGGGATCTATCTAGTCCAAGTGTTCCCGTACTTGCGCAGCACGCAACGAAGACTACC
>JASFCW010000480.1:0-10803 GCA_036936985.1 Crucibulum cyathiforme
CTGAGTAAGCGCTCCACGCGCTTAGCCCGCCGGGTCGGCATCCGGAGTTGCCTTATGCCGGCGGCTTTCCAACAATAAGTGTTCTATGAATAGTGAACTTTAACGATAGTGCGAGGCCTTATTAGTGAAAGTCTTCTTGACAGTACAAAGATGTTGCTAATCACACCTTAGTAAATAAACTTAGTAAGAACGGTTATTGGGATAAAAAGATGATTGTTTTCTATCCAGTACAAGTTTTACTTTATAACTAAATACATGTTTATGTTCAGAAACATTCTTGAGGCTTCTGAGAGGCTTTAGAATACTTTCTACTCACTGCAGACTGATCCTCAAATATTCTTATATCTTCTGAAGCTTAAGTGAATGTTTGGCATAGTCTATTATTTGCAACAAAATTGTTGATTTGCTGAATAGGAAGAGAAATGAGAAACTAATGTCTATTCTTAGGGAATGCTTAAGGTACTAAACAGATGCATTTAAAAGCTTTTGTTGGCTTTCATGTCCCACTTTGTTCTCAACCACTATTTTGCGTCTCCTCTGCACTGTACATCTTCTATTGACATAATTATTTTTCTATAGGTGTCGCAATATACTGCTTATATCTGGCACTAAGAAAGTGAAATGTCACCTGTAAGGTCATATAACTTGGGAAGCTCATAAGCTTTTTATAGACTTTTTTTTTTCTTTTAAGCCAAGATTTCATAGCAGATCCAATACAAATCTTCCTCCAGAAGCACCCAGAAATCATTTGGAGGAGTTCTAAATGGATTGGGCTGTGGTAGGGATGTGTTCTTCCCCTGCCTCCTGTATTTTCGCATTTTATACCATTCAACAACCTATTCTGACATATTTTAAGCTTTCCTTGCTTACAGGAACATTTATAAATTGATTATACACCATTTTTGGAGCTCACAGATGGTCCCCAAGGATGTAGATAGACCTATGTACCTTCACCATAAATTAGAATAGGTAGTTTAGATATGTATTAACTATATGAAGAATATATTATAGAGTGAAACGAGCTATATAGACTATATAAATGTAGTTTATGCAAAAAGAACGGAGCAAAACAGTTGGGAACACCCCTAGAGGTGTGCTCGTCGTTCACAACAGCGGCGGCGCGGACAACCGAACGACGCCGATGTACATTTATAATGCGTGGGAATGGACAAGCATAGCGTTGAGATGATGCAGGATGCTGCCGCTGGGTCCTTGTCGGTCCCACGCCTTGAGGTGCCTTAGGGCTGGGGCCAGTTTGAAATGTGAAATTGATTCTCAAAAAAATAATCCTGCCTGACACTCCTCGGCAACCGTACTCGATCCTCTCGGAATTTACGTATGATACCTATGCTCTAGAATATTTATTTATTCTATAAATGATCTCGGTCACAGTTGTCGATCGTCAATACAGTATGATTGTCATCTCCTATCAACGGTCACTCACTGAAAACCAAAGAACATGGCGCTCATCTACAGGAACTTGCTGCGTCTAATCGTCTTCTGACATGCGCCTCCACAAACCTTATGTAGAAGAGTAATTCAAATCTGTGTATCAAGACTTGATTGTAACTTTCTGCGTCTAAAGTTGTACTTCTTGGCTGAACTGCGATTGTCATCTACATTCGTCTTCGTTGGTGGGGAGAATATCTGTGAATAACGATTTCTACTTCTTTCAGCATTCGCTCCCATCTAAGGCGCCCAACCTGGCCAACCTGATTCCTATCATCGCGGTGGTCAGACTATTTTGAACCTTTATCTAGCGCAGGTTATGTAGGTGCCACTCCGTACTGGAAACTCGATCGGGCATACTTCTGATGCCGACACTCGCGCTCTTGTGAATCAAAGGTTATTCAAAAGTCGATTTTCACCCTGAAAACGCTTGTCTCAATCCTCGTGGATCGCGCCGAATCTCTCTTCGAATGTCATGTGAACTCACTTTGCATCGTATTACTGCGGATAATAGTATTACCTTGTTTCCTGGCTGTCAATTATTCAAACTTTAGGGTCTATATCTCTTAACTCTTGGAATCTTCTTCTACGCTTCGATTAGCTTCTAATCACATTCCCGAACTTGCTGCTCGTCTTTGCTTTCAGTCTTATGTTAATTGTAACTGCAAACAAACACATGGATAATCATTCAGGCTCGTGTTCTTCACATGAATGAAAAAGCATCGAGATGCAATTTATTTTATGGGTGGCCTACTTCTGAGTTATCACTAATCATCGCGTCTATATTAACAGCTCCTTAACTCGGGTGTTACGGTCTTGAAATCCCTCTCAAACTTCGGGGACTACATGTTAATATCCTATTGCTTTCATCCTAATCGTCGGACAAAATAGGCAGTGATGAATCTTAAATTCGCTATTTATGGCCAATATAGACTTGCAGAATTTGGCCCTGCAACTCGATCATACATAGACGTAGAGTGTACATCAGATTTTGCAATCAGTTTTGCGGTGCTCGAGGCGTCTGGCATAGCGCATCTTAAGCGCGTGTTCTCCGACGGACGTGAGGTATTTGACCATAACGCGCTCAACTCCATCCCCTCCATCCCCTTCCTTCCGTTCTCATCTATCTACCTCCGTCAAGACAAACTTCCAAGTAATTCCACTACTTCAATTCAACTGAAAAAGGCGTTCAACATAGTAATAGATTCTGAAACCATTTTGAATATTCCAAGTCCTGATTACACACATAGACTTAGCTCATCAATCAATCCTAAAAACTCCCTATCTCTTGAAATCGTCATAAATGATGTCTCAAAAATCCTCATCTTTATCTGAAAACTCTGAACATTACTCCATTGGTAATTCAGAGAATTCAATCAAGCGTTCAGAAAGATTACAGAAGATACTACATGGACATAAAGCCCATGTCCTCTCTACTGCTTACTCTCCCGATGGAAAATTCATTGCTTCTGGCTCTCGAGATTGCACTATCAGAATATGGCATTCAGATACTGGCCTGGAAGCTACAGAGCCATTAAAAGGACATACGGACTCTGTTTGGTCTGTATCGTTCTCTCCAGATGGAAAACATGTTCTCTCAAGCTCTAATGATAAAACCATCTACATTTGGGATGCGAACACTGGCCAGAAACTAGGAGAGCCTTTGGAGGGACATACAGGCAATATTTGGTCTGCTGCTTATTCTCCAGATGGAAGACACATAGTCTCTGGATCTGGAGACCGAACCATCAGGATCTGGGATCTGGAGACAAGAAAAACAATTCTTGGTCCAATTAAGGGTCATTCGGGTGAACTGAATTCAGTTGCGTATTCACCTGATGGAATGCACGTAATATCTGCTTCAGATGATAGAACAGTAAGAATATGGGATGTAACAACTGGACATCAAATAGCAGCACCCCTTGTTCATCCCTCTCTGGTTTATTCTGCTGTCTACTCACCGGACGGGAAAGTTATTGCTTCAGCATGTGAAAATAACCAGATATATCTATGGGACTCCGAGAAAGGAACTCAGGTGATAGATCCATTGAAAGGCCACTCAAAGATTGTCAATTGTGTTTCATTCTCCCCCAATGGGATATATCTTGCATCATGCTCTGATGATAAAAAAATCAGAATCTGGGATATAGAAACTGGAAAAGAAGCTATACCAGCTCTGGAAGGACACACCAATGATATTGAATCTATAGCTTATTCACCAGATTGTCAACACATTGTCTCTGGATCAGTTGATAAAACAGCTAGGATATGGGATGCAAGAATACCAAGTATGTTAACATGTTTCCACAATATAAAATAATTAACTTCCATTATGTAGAAGATAATGAGAGCTGGTTTCTTGAAGTATGTTTCAGTCAGTTCCATGGACTTCAATTAATGTTGGTTTTGTTGTTAGCAAGATGCATCCAAGGCCCCAGAATTGGATACAGCAAAATTGGGTAATGATAACAAATCCATTGTCAGCAACTCCAATAATTCTGAGTACTATCTTGCTGGACAAGATGAGAATAGATTCTCATATGAGGTATGGCTATTCCTGAACTTCATATTACAATATTTCTAATGTTTTGCCTAGTTTTTAAGAGAAAGAAGCGAGGTTGAAGAAAGAGCGCCTGCAAGCGAGTCTTCCATCCAGAGAGAGCAAGGACCAAGAAAAGAAGAAATTATGTGTGCCATTGAATTGTCAGAAACTATGGGCAGTGGAGAGCATGATTTTGGAATGAATGAAATTCTGAGAACCAGTCAAGATGGAAATGCAGTATTTGCAGCTACAGCTCGCCAGGTGTATGTGAGTAATTTCATTCAAAGTATTGAGATTCATGGCTTACGAGTACTCATAGACTGTAAATAATGTCCATGATTATTCAGAATCAGCTGCATCTGGGGCTGGAAATCAATCATGCAAATGGAAATATATTTTATGCTGCTTTTCTTAGATATGGCAATCGAGACCTGTGGTATAGCTTTAAAATCATCCAAATAGCAATTATAGCAGGATAAGTACAAATTATTCCCAGTTTTCTTATACTTTTCTATGTCTGCTTCTATGTATATCCAGTTTGTACAAATGGTAACAATAGTTCATAAACAATCGACCTATGAATAGATTGTGGTTAAAAGTTTATGAAAGGACTTGCCCAACACTTACACTCATGTCAATGCAGAATGCATGCTAGGAGCTTGTGCGGAAGCTTTAAAGCTAAGTAGAAAATGTCAGACCAACTCTATGGTCGTTGTCATCAGTGATCTTGTTTACTTTTGGAGTGGTGCAAACAAGTAAGATCGAGTGCTGAGAGCGTCATTGGTTGGTTGCTGTGGTGTGGTGGCCCAAGGACTTCAAGATGATGACCTGAATCTGCGAGCTTGTGACACTGAACTAGGGGTATACATAGAGTCCATGTATACTTTATAGAGTATACATGGACTCCATGTACACTCCATGTACATTAATATGGACTTGTTTTGGGTGGTGCTCCCCCCAATCTATGTATACTTAATGTACATGGAGTCCACTTAATCCATGTACATTTTAGGTAGATCTTTCCTTTTTTGGACTGATCCATATATACTCCTTGTGAGTCTACTTATGTAAAGTCCATGTATAGTCCATGTAAAATCCATCATAGACTACATGGACTTCTTGTAGAGTTTGTTTTATTTTATTCTTTATTTTATTTTATATTTTATTTCTTTTCTTTCTTTTTGTTTGTATTTTTAATTTTATTTCTGTTCTTTCTTGACAGTCGGGAACACAGGGCCGGGGTTAACCATGTAAATGTTGACACAGGGAGATCAGGTGGGTTGGAAGTGGGTGGGGTAGTAAAGTTGAGGAGATCAATGACACTAAGTGTCTTTTGAAGAAGTATTGTATCATATAGCCAATCTGGTAGTAACATGGTATATTTCATATTCAAAATTTGAGAAATCTGCATTGCACGATCTGCCTGATGCTCACTAAAAATTTTGTCATCGCCGCCACGTGATGCTGGGTTTTTCACATCTAAATTTCATGCAAAAGGGACACCAGGTTAATAACCGGTGAAAAACCTTTTGGTGAAAAACTAAGGATTTTTCACGCAACACTACACGGCGAGCAACAAGTAGGACGTGGTACACGGGAACAAGTAATTGGCTAGCACACGACAAGTAGGGTTGCACGCCGTACCGTATACGGTATACGGCCGTATAAATACGGTACCTGTACGGCTACGGGAGCCTTATACCGTAGCCGTAAAGTTAACTTCAACTGCCCGACGGTACGGTACGGGTGATTTTACGGCCAAAACGGCATTGTACGGTTGTACGGTAGGTGTAAGAACAATTTTTATATATAAACATATTACGTAGTAAGGCTCAGTCAAATACGCAACTCGAATATGTATATTGATCATATTAAGTAGTATGTGACTGTAAACTAGCACGATGAAGGGAGATAGCATCCCTTCCACCAGTGAAACGCATTATTAAACAGCAATAGCAGATCCTAATATGTCATGAATGACTTTCTAATTGGTGTCTTGTTGCAGTCTGAGTGGAAGAACTCGATATTGTTTGCGTCTTTGAGGTTTCTGGAGCCATCTTGTGCACATTCGGCCAACATAATACAAGTGAAGTGGTGGAGAGATAGAGCTTACAATCCGAACTTTTTGTGCAGCATTTATAGCCAATTTTTGTAACCTGAAATACTTTCTTCTCCACAGTGAGATCCACCATCTCAATGAGCTCTGCTCCAATGATTCAACTGGTTGAAAATATTGTTTAACAAGCGTAAAATTGCAATGCACCTCAAACATGCAACAGTGAAGTGGTATAGCTATGCAGACCTGTCACTAGCGGTAAATCCAAGTGTACTCCAAAGCTTGAGCCTCTGGTCCAATAGCAGAGCGAAGAAGATGATATTCCACAATTTTCTTTCAATGGAACCATTAATAATGTAACTTTTGAGCCAAGTATTACTATCTCAGGGACAGTCTTAGATTTCATAAAACAACTTGAAGTGGAAAAACATGCTTGATAGTTTTCAATGTGTTTATTCTGTAAGTCTTTTACACATAAGAAGTAATTCGAAAATATATTGAAGTCGAGACGCCGTACTGCCGTATGATGCCGGTTACGGCTGTAATCTTACGGTCAACTACGGCGACAAACCGTACCGTAGCCGTACCGTAAAAGTCTTGCTGAGATGCTGGACGGTACGGCGACGGCGTGCAGCCCTAACGACAAGCCACGGCGGACTTTCGATGGATCTCGCATCCAACGAGCTTGACAGACGACACACGAAAATCGACGAATGCAGCAGCTCACTCCGTGCCTAAAACCCTGACACACCCACCAACATCCAGAAACGCATGGATAAAAGAAGCACATCAAGAAACACTGACCAAATCCCACAATTCTGATCCGCCGCACTCTGTCTGTTCTTCTTCGATGAGGTGGTGCTAGAAATCGCGCTGTTATTCGACTCCCTAGCAAGCGCAGACCCGTACTGCGCCATGACCGCCGGCGAGGTACGGTCAGTCTTCGCCCAGCCAGGCTAGTCGGTCGTGCGGCTATCGCTTATCTAATGAACCCTTAATTACCTAATTAAGATGGATTGCCAAAGCCCGAAATATAATAACTCTGTCATTTTTTATTTTTACGCAAATCGCCTTAGCAAATCTGTTCGTGTCATCAAAATAGAGCGTTTTGTTAAAGGAATGAGGTTTTGGACTCTTTTTTGAGCGGCTATTTCCGCTGTACAAAAGTAGTGGTCAGTTGATGGCCTGCACCATACAGGCACACTTGAATACATAAGACCACGGATGTCACTCCCAAAAGGATATATAATTGAGTTACATGCATGAAAAATGAAAATCTCAATATATACAGCAAGATGTTAGATATTACTCGAACATAGCATTCATATCACTGGTAGAGATAAAATTCCAATTGAGTCTGTACTTATTCCACTATGAATATCAAACGTCCCGTGACTTCTTCTTTTGTTGTTTCTCCTTGGGCACTGTCGCTCTAAATTAGTGGCATGCTCGAAAGTCTCTGACAGAAAATCAGTCTTACCGATCGCGGAGGTTTTCGTTACAACGCTAGCAATTGGAAGAGTGTCACTCGATTCCCCCCCCAGGATGAAAGCCATCTAATTTCGTGCAACCATAATCCTCTATGCCTCCAGCAATGTTATCGTAGTTTCCCTCAGTAATGCTTAAATCCTGGGCATTTTCGTAGATCTAGGCTATCTTGGGGTCGGGATTCGTGCCATAATTGATTCTGAGCTGTATTCTGCCATCCTATGCTGGTTATCAACCCTCTTCTGCTCAAGAATCTCCGCATGTGTTAAGCCCGTGTAGTTGATCTTTTTACCCACGACCTTGGTGACGCTTACTTTGGAAACTACTAAGCCTTTAGCATTGCGGAAGGCATGTGCTTCATCGCCGCAAATAGTGGGAGCGACGGAGGCAGAGGTTTTCTCTGGAGTGGAGGAGGTCAAGTTGGATTTAGACATATAGATGTGCTCTGAATTTTCTGGTAAATCGTTGGAGACTTAAATTGTATTTATGAGCGCCTAGGTAACCAGAAGTACCAACCTGATATATACGAATTCAAACAAATAACGTTGTTATACAAGCTTTGGGAGTGGAAACAGGCACCATTTGCCAGACTACTGATAGATTAGCGCCAAATGACAAGAAGTAAGAACAAGAGCATGCAAGTTCTGCTATAAATATGTTTTGAAATTTTGAGGTAGGGTGTGCGTCCACTGACGATGTTCCGATATGAGCGGTAATACTAGTAGGTAGGACAGTTCTGAAAAACTAGGCTACTGTTACGGCCTATTAAATGACGGACTCCGGAGCTAGTGCTTTTCCCTTGGGTGGCGGAGGTCGAGTTGGATTTAGACATACAGATGTATTCTGGTATTTTCTAGTAAATTTCTGGAGACTTAAGTTGGATTTATGAGTGCCTAGATAACAAGAAGTACCTATGTGGTACATACGAATTCAAACAAAAAATCCTGTCATGCAAGCTTTGGGAGTAGAAACAGCGGCATTTGCCAGACTGCTGATAGATTAGCGCCAAAAGACAAGAAGTAAGAACAAGAACATGTGAGTTCATGCAGCTATAAATACCTTTTGCGATTTTGATGGCAGGGTGTACATCCACTGACGGCGTTATGATATGAGCGGTAGTACTAATAGGTAGGAAAGTCCTAGAAGACCTAGTCTACTGTTACGGCCTGTTAAAAGAACAGCCATACATAATTTAACCCTTTCCTATCGGTGAAATTTCCCTCGAACTAGATCAATAGCTATATAAGAGGCTAAGAGTCGAAACTGCCAGTGAAGACAGGTCCAATATTCGTGCGTTAGACATTACGGGACACTGAAGTGCTACTTATTAAATACAATGTGCTGTCTAAAGTAGGAAAATCGATAATCATCGAAGCCACAATTCTTCCGACATCAGTTTCGTAGATGGCAAAGTTACACTAATAAGACACGCGGAATGTAGAAGGTGCAGGCTTTGGTTCCGCAACAGGTATGGAAACCGTCACCATAAAGGAGGATTGGTACGGTATTGCGACGAAGCGATTCATCATAAGATCCAGATTTTGTTTAAGTTTAAGAGTTCGCTGCCCTAGAAATCGTTCAACGAGAGGATTAGCTAATGGATAACGCTGTAATCACTGGTATTTATAAGGTATGGTTTATGTGGGTGCAAATACACGACTCAAGTGAAAATGTTTCCCTCTATTCCTAACTTTTTCCTAGTATGATCTCTCGAGAAGCTTCGGGATAATTGGCCTAATGGCTAAGAGAAAACAATTCGTTCATGGACTTTCTATTCCTGCCAACTTTTCAGACGCACGAATTAGAAGACATAGCATAGGTGAATAAAATGTAAAATATTTCTTATACGATAATCTGTCATTTATAAATAGTTAAAACGGTATTGCGCACTCAGTAAGGTGCTAGGAGAATCATAAATGACCTAGTGTATATAACTCTACGATCTAAATGGAAGTGCAAAGATATTCAATTCACTTTCTTCTAGATCATAGAACCTACATTTGAGACGAATGGAATTGTTATTTCGGATATACCCCACGAACAACAATAGATAGTTTCGAGTTCTCTCATCAGTGGAACCAGCCCCGACCTCACGCGATGACTAATTATTAATTGTTGATTTATGGCATATCTGACATCGCTTAGAATAGGCAGTCTGCAATCTGGACCAAGTTTACTCCTTCCTGTGCTAATGATATCTATTACTTGGAGGGGACAACAGAAAGTATTCGATATACCGGGGATGGAGGTTAGCGATGTGACCAGAGTCCCTGCCTCCGAGAACAGTTGCACTAAGTACATCACCAATATCATTTTCGGACGGAGCTGATTTAAGTAATCTCTCCATCGGAGCTACCAACCTGTAAAAGAATCGATGTAGCATGTCTCAAGCGTAGGATCCGTCAATGGTGATTCCCCATTCGCGATTTTCTCCCAGCCTTTACCAACGAAGTTAAGGATCAATCGAGCAACTCGACAGCACCACATTTTTGGTCAGTTTATTGGCCACTGATCCGTTGGTACCTAACGGCAGGGGTCACTAGAGAGCATTCTCAATAAGAAGAGCCAAAAATGAAAGAGTCTCGATTGTTGATCACCCTACTGATGTCCCGGCTCTAGGCTCAATCCCACAGAGAATCAGGATGAATCGTATTCTGAAGTTATGGGCTATGGTTCGTATAACTTCTTTTGGTTCGTTTGAATATCATAACATCAAAATTGAAGTACTCCCGTTCAACCATTTAGAACTATATTTTGCCTTGCGGAAATTCAAACTGCCATTCGACCATCTCAACGACACCGAGCCATCCTGTACTACCAGCCAGACAACGGAGAGTCCTGTAAAAGCTCCATTTACCAAGTACTTGACTAACTCCAAACCTCGAATTACATGCTCAATATAGTGGATGGCGAGTGGGTAGCTCACCCTCTTGAACCTTCCCCCCGGCTGCTTCTCTGAGTTTTATTTATAGATCGCTCGTGATTATGATCTATTTTTAGACCCTCAGCAGAGGATTCAGTTGTTCAAACTTTTTGATCTTCCACGCGCTTTGAGAATTTGACTTACTACACCCGGTGGAGTATGAGGTACTATCAATGTAAACACATCCAGTCCAATGATATATATTGTCGAGGGGGTGGCTGCAGTACCGAACAAATCATAATTATGGGATGAATAGTTACATTCCATTAGTGTATTCCTACGTGCTCTGCCGCTGACCGGGCTATGTCTTCTGCCTTTTTTGAACGGGGTATAAAATTAACTTTA
>JASFCW010000481.1:0-10799 GCA_036936985.1 Crucibulum cyathiforme
TTCATTTCACTCTTACTGATTATTCTCGTAGCTATACTTATTTTATTCCGTTAGGTATAGTTACTTCAATATATATACAGTCAAGTTCTATTCTGACTGAGCTATACTTATTTTATTCCGTTATATGTAAATGGCATTGGTAACGCTGGTTGCCATGCACGATACTAACTTTCAACGGGCTAGGTATGGCATACTTACATATACGGGTGTGTTTATAATAAGTACACATGGATATAATGTTTATGCGTTTACGCAATTATCGTTATGCTGGCGTGATGGGCATGGAGAGGGACAGATCTGTCGAAATTTATCGAGAACATGAGTAGTACGTAGATAATTTATATTAGATCTAAGATCGTTCATCGCTAATATTTTGTCTTGTGAAGTGACGGGGCCACGTTTTCTACTATAAATATTTGCTACAGCTTTTACAAAGTGAGCTTCCATACGGAATCAACCTCAGCGTCTCTTCATGCACTTGCCATTTGGGTATGAGACGTCACGGGGCCTTCATAGGTCGCGTTCATTTATCCCTCGTTTAATTAAAGTAAATAATCGAAATGAGAAATGAAGACGAGGGTTTTCATTTAGATGAGGGATAAAACGAACTTCCGAAGGCGTCTCGTCTAAATGAGAAATGACGGCGAGGGATTTCATTTAAACGAGAGATAAAATGAAGGCGACTCGTCTAAATGAAATCTCTCGCCTTCATTTCTCATTTAGATGATTTGCTTCATTTAAACGAGGGATACATGAACGCGACATATGAAGGCCCTGTGACATCTCATACCCAAATGGTGACTTGACCCAAAGCAGAATTTCGGAAAACAGCCAAAGTGCCGGACAACAGGGTTATCCTTGGTCTACGGTACAACAATATAAAAATGCACCAAGACCCCAGTGAGATCTTAAAAGATGAGTCGCCACCCAATACCCAATCTCACTCAGATTCCATATGACATCGTTGACAGGATCGCAGACCACTTAGATCATCAAACTCGTATTTCTTTCTCCCAGGTTAACAAAGAATGGCATGGCCTCCTACGACGCCGCTTCCTTGGTCCTCATCTTAGGGTTACCGTGAGCCAGTTCTCAAAGCTGCTCACCACCATTTCTGATTCGCCACTACTGTTCAACGACGTGCTCCAGTCCACCAAATGTCTAACAATTGTTGACAGCCATGGGGCATCAAATATGGATAACATCATCAGCCTGTTTACACCATATGTCATAGAGGTCTTCTCCGAGATTCATAGTCTGGAGTTGGATGGCTCGATGAATTTCGCGTCCTTCACGGAATTTCTCCTTTTCTTCCCTGCACTGGACACACTCACTATATCTGGTGTCAAATGGAAGGAAAATCCGAATGCCACGAATCCTACCAGGCCTATCCATCGATATGATAAAGGCCTTCGTATGTACATAGATCTATCGTGGAAGCAGATTACCACCATGCTCGAATGGTTGTTAGCAAACAACGTCACTGTACATGTTATGGCGCTGAAGATCGACGTTACGCTCATGCGGGGTGCATCATTATTTTGTCGTACTACCTACTAACTGATCTGATCATCATCACTTAGATCACGACCGTTTACTACTACCAAGAACCTCAGTCGACAAACTTAGAACTCTCCAAATCTCAAACATTAATCCTCTTATGAGCATTACCGGCAACGCCCTCATGTTTTTTCTCCACGACCAATTTATCTCAACTACACTCGAGCATCTTACACTCACCGTCTTTGCGTACAATAAACCAGACTTGGAGAAACTTCCTTGGGGGATGATTTGTATTATCCTTGCCGACCGACTGAAATTTGGTGGGCTGAAACGACTAGAGGTTGTGGTGCTTGATATCGAAAGCCCCGGTCTTCAGGATGGACTTGAGCAGTTTCTTCGGGGGAGCTGGCGCCATTTGCAGCAAAAGACATTCTCACTGTAAAGTTCCACGATTCCGGTTAAAGTTTTGACGTAGATATATTCTCGGTATATTACTGGTAGTAGGGTCTACAAAGAAGAATCTCCTGTCTCCTTAGGACTTACTTCAACAATTATCAAAGTATTGTAAATAATGTTCAAGATTCATAGAAAGCTACCTACATACATATACAACTACCTGCGCGGCCACCCCTGGCGACTGAGGCATGCATACGCAATACCCTGTCTATATTAATGTGTTTGTAATACGTACACCTACATAAGTGCGCGAGACTCATGCAGCCTTGAGGACACGCATCACAGTGTTTGTTACGGATTGAACCCAGGTATTTGCTTTCGCTCGAACTGTCGCCAGATCAGCTGATTGAAAGGCTGTCGTGTCACGGCAGCCTCACTGAATCGAACGTAGTAACAGAACAATGGCATCTTCGTTGCCAGTAATAAGAGTGGGTACAATGTTGTAGATAAGAGTAGAAATACGTACCTTCGTTGCCAGTAATAAGAGTGGGGCAACGAAGGTAGGAGAGATAATCTTATATAATAAAAAAAAGCAGAAGAGCGAATAAGGAAATGGTGTTCGAAGAGGGAGAGCGAATAAGAAGAGGCGAGTGTTCGGCAGGGCGCGTGAGTCGTTACCCGTAGCAGTGTGGTCGGCATGTCGAACTGTGGTGAGTCTGGTCTGAGCGGTTCACAGTTCAGGCCAGGCTTAGACTGATCTATTTATAGCCTTTCTTAATGCATTCAGTCATTAAACCGTGAGTCAGCATAGCAGACTGGAACGGAACGAGTTGGGCTAAGATGAGCGAGCTTGTGACAGGTGTTATGCCCAGTAAAAACGAAAGTCAAGTGTTCGCCATGCTAGATGCAGTTATATTTACAAGAGTATGACTATCATAGTCATGTCATGGAATCTCTTCATCCTCCCCACCCGAATCTGACATATACCTATGAATCGGCCGACCGGTCTTAGTATCCTGTAGAATACCCAAATGGTCTACAAATGGTGCTGGACGCTCGTTCGCTGACCTATGCAGCTGAATGAGTAGCCTCTGAATATCGTACAGGTAGCCTTGGAGCGTGTCGAGGAAGCGATGTGTCTGCAAGTGCTTCGAGGACCGAGGACGCGCAACTGTACAATAAGGCGCATATATCAGCTTGACTATTCAAAAATGCACACCCATGGACGCACACAGAGATTCCATCCTCCTTGATGATATATCCAATACCATAACCATCTGCCGCGACAGGTCCGAATCCAAATAGACGCAGGGCGGAATTACCACTATTCAACGTGCTGAGGATGGAGGTGCTCAGTGCTGCGTATCCTGGATCGGTAAAGATGGCGGGCATCTTGGTTACCGGAGCCTCAGTGGCAGGGTCATGTGAGGAGGGGTTGAGTGGCCTTGGATCTCCTGCTGGAGGAGGTAGTAGAGGGCCTATAGATGACTGCGAAGGCAGACCTTGGCATAGAGCGAGTGGAAGATAGAATGAACACATACCGATCCTGGCCGAAACCCTGGATACACTCCTTCGTCAGCTTTACGTGCATCTCGCAGGCTCTCTTGAGTGCTGCGACTTTCTGCGATGGTGTAGCTTCGGAGTAGAAGGTCTATTCCAGGTGAACGTAAGTATTCACTCCATATCACGAAGCAGAATACACACCTTCGTTAAATCTACACACTCTGGCTGTATCGACCAAATTGCCTCCGTTCGTCCATGCAAGAACGCCTTCGTCATCCCTGGTTCATAAACGCACTCAATACAATCTATTCCTCACCCATCAGCACCAATCCCTTCCACAAGCGGAGCACAAAAACACAAAACACACCATATAGCCCAAAATGCGCTGCCTGAAAAGCTATCTACACCAAGGCATCGAGACTGAACTCATGGCTCGTGATGAAGTTCTTGCCGTATCCTTTGAACTCGAGGGCCTGGCAGTCGTTCCAGCAGATCAAATCGCTGATGCGGGTCTCGGCGAAACGCACACCGGTGCGTAGCTTGGGGAAGGGCTTCCATTCGAGTTTCTTGGGAGTGGTATCGACGCACTCGAAGGGTGGGGTGGGTGGTTCTGCTATGAGAGGTTGGGATAATGGGATAAGATAGAGAGATAGAGTATGAAAGACGCACTTTGACCACGAGGAGGTTTGTACGCCTTTGCGCGTGGCGAGAAAGGTGCATGGAAGAGCGTCGGTACAGACGGGTTGATCGATTTGGCCAGTAACATTAATCCCTCAGTAAATATATCCGCAGCGGACCTTAACAGAGCACGTCGATGGCGGAACGCGCTACTTCAAAGCGGTCGGTTTTGTCGGCGTCGGAGATGATGGCTTGGAGGTTGCACAGGACTTCGTGCTCTGTGAGGACGGGGAGGTTGTCGTCGTCAAGAACGTCGAACCAGTAAAATTAGCCTCTTCTTAGTACGACGATGTGCTTTGAATCGGGGTACACGTTCATCCTATATCCTCGCTACACAGATATTAGTGACATAAGGTATTTACTAAATCAAACGCACATCAGTGGGTATTCTAGACGATCCAAACAGCCTGGAGTACTGGTCCATATCCAGAGGACGCCACGGATGTTGTCAGGCTCGAGGATACCAGCGCGAAGGTCATGGATGAAGCCGAGAAAGGACACAATCAGTGATGATGCTCGTGGAAGCTGAGCACCGCTATCGGGCGTCGGGTCGTTTCTAAAAATGAGTGTTAGCGATATTCATACGATAGAAGTCGAAGGCCTGTAATCCAGTATGCACGATCGAGAAGATCGGGCCGGAGAAGAAGCAGCAGGAACACTTACCCAAGCCGACGGCCCAGTGAGAATACCAGGTGTCGAGATCGGTCGATATCAGCTGAAAACGGGTCAGTCCGATCTCAGTCGATTTCAACCGACAATCCGCACTGGAACCGATATGTATTTGCTGAAAACAGTTGCAAACTGTTGACTTCGACACACTAATGGTTCAAATCGGCTCCTATCGGTTCTCGTATATCATTTAAACCACACTTTTCAAACGTGTATTAGAATCATAATAGTAATTAAAATAGCGTTTTAAAATTGTAATAGAAATCATTTTATTTTATAATGGCATATCTAGTATTCTATTGTACATTTTGAATGGAAAATAGATACCTATCTACTCACTGCCGCTCTTTCTCCAGAGCCTGCTACCACACCTCCTCCCGCTGTTTCCCGTAGCTCGCTCTTCCCTCTGCCACCTTTTCTCGTCTAACAACTTCCTCGTGCTCCCTTAGCCTCTCCATTCTTCTCCACTCCTCTATCCTCGCGCTGTGCAGCTGCTATCCTCGGGTCATCATCTGAGGTGACTTCGATACCTTAAGTCTGAGTAGAAGAACCTTGGTAAGGTGGATATTTTCAAGGATGTAAGCAATGTGAATCTGATCCTCAAATGAGTGGGGTAGGGTGTCATAGTAGTCAGGTGAAAGGGAGGTGGGGGTAGTCAGTGAGGGTGGCGCAGATCAGAGAAGTGCTGAGGCTGTCGTTGCATACATCAGAATGGGTGAGGGAATGGGGATATCCTTGGATATAAGCTCAGATGCTAGGGATACACTGGGGTTGTTGCTAGGGTGAGGACAAAAGGTCGGACCTTGGTTTGCAGGATGTTGAAGTACACTGAAATATAAATAGAAGTGATTAGTGAAAGGGTCAACAGACAAGGACGGTGTACAGAAGACAGACAAAGTTGGAGGAGGATGAGGTGTGTGTCAGGCACGTCAACACAACTCTATACCAGAGAGTGCCGAGGTCGATACGCAAACTATCAACTTAGAGAGGAGGAGTGGAGGTATGAGACCAGTAGTATTGGTGGTAAGAAACGACCAGCTAAAGACTACAGAATAAAGACGTACTACTACTACTATATATACTAGAAGTCCATGCACATAAGGTGCGACTAAGTCATGTCCAATAATGAGGGAAACATGTGTAAGTAATATAACTACTATGCACTGCGGCTGCGTACTGCGGTTCATGTTACAAGCATGTTTCTAATATAAGATCGGAATGAAATAACTACTGCTACGGTGCTTTATCCTCATGTTGTTAACATGAGCTGTTGTTTGTTCTTGTCGTTGATATTATAGAAACTGTTTATTAATTAGAAAAGAAACGTAAAAGAATAATCAAAATAATCGGTTCATGACAGTGTGGTGAAAGAATGCAACAGCAATTGCATATGATCATCATTATAACCTATTGTAAGATAGTAAAAAGCTATTAGATATATGAAAGAAAGGCAACACACCATTCAAATCCTGCTTCACCAGCATCTCCTCCAAATGGTTGTGAACAATGAGTTCATAGTACGTTCTCTGGACTATTGATGGTGTTCACCATGACCATATTCAAGCAGTCACAGAATAACCAGTAGTAGATCTATATATGCTGAGGCCATGGAAGTGCATAGTTATACGCAAGTGGAAGTAAAAGTGTAATTTTGTGGAACTGCCAAAGAAAATAAAGTTATGTGGCTTTGTTTGCAGGAAGAGGAATCACGCCACCGTGTACTCTGAGAAAGACAAGTTAAGAATCCCACGGTAGCAGCCAACACAGTATCGAACATATCAATTGATTCCCACAATCACTTACAGCATCGAATAGAGTGAGACAGAACGATGCAGGAGTGATGTTTGGCGTGAATGAAGTGTGAACTGATATGAAGCACTGCTTTTTTCGTTTTTAAGTGATCAATTTTGCTCTCAGCAGATATTGCCCAATCTCAACACCTGGCATTCTCACTGGGCTGACAGGGGTCACTGTTTAGAGTTTGATTGGCAGAATTCTGGACTTCGAATGAGTCTATTTTGATTTCTTACTTTTGTCTCTTTCAAGTTTTGTCCTCTGTCTCCTTCCCCTCCCCTTCCCCCCTCTTCATTTTCGACCACTTGGTCGCTTCACTGCGCATTTTCTTGCCCAATCCCTTGCTGAGCCTTCCCCTCAGCCCTCCCTAGTCCTGGCAGCAGCAACTTCACCGTCAAGATTGTCAAAACCTCCCTCTCCTATAACGGCCGCAATGCTTCCAACTGACCTGAAGGTGCTATGTACCCAGAGGATTGTGTGTGTTTCCCATCTTCATTCATCCTCCTGCAGTTCTTTGGAGGAAGATATGCTGATGCTGATGTGTGTTTGCAGAACGTCCCATCATACATCACCTCACCCAACATGCACACACAAAACCAATCTATGGCTGCGGGCACTGTGTTTGCTATTGCCTACACCATGTAAATTAAGGTGGATGAGAGTTGAGTGAATGGAAGACTAACGATGTGGATATACCCCCAGCCTGACTTTAGGCAAGTAACTGCAAAGAACCTTGCTGTGTTTACAGTTTGGTACTAGTCAATCTCTTTATCTTACTTCCTTCTCCCCTCCATCCACGTCTGTGTTTTCATCCTCTTTCTTTTACTGATGCACCTCACCTACCAACAGCATGCTATCCACCAATAGCACCCCATGGAAGTGCATCATCTCATACTCTGTACCCAAAGCCATACCTGCCTGTCCTGCAGGAGGATGTATCTATGTGTGGAGATGGGTTCCTAATGGGTGGGTTCCTCTTCTTCCCCCTTCCCTTCTCTTCTCCCCCTTCCTCCATTACTCAGCCCCTCCCCTCTCCAGATGTGGTCAACCAAACATGTACCACCAAGCATTCTGGTGCCGTGTGACTTCCTACACCTCATCCACATCCATCGCCGTGCCCAAGCCCACCATGTGGTGTGAAGGCAACCCCAGTAAATGCACAAAAGGAGCAAAAAATAATCTTCATTGGAATCAGGCGGATGAGAATAATGTCCAGGTTGACAGGTTTGATTAGAGTGGAGAGAAGAGTTCGGCATATAATAGCAAGTGTGGGTTTGCAGATGTGAGTCTTTTTTTGGGGGGCATCTCTTTTTTTTTTTTTTTTTTTCGGTGATGTCGGAAACATCTTTTGATTTTCTGGGGATGGAGGCTTCGGAAACTTTTTTTGTTCTGCACATTATTTTATTTTATTTTATTTATTTATTTACGTATCTTCGTTCCACTCTTCTTTGTCTTTCGCTTGTTTTCTTCTCAATTCAGCAACTAACACTACTTTGTTTTCTCAGGTGCACAGAACAATATCTTCGCAGGTGCACCTATGTCGAATGGCAGTACCAACTCCAACACTGATACTATGAAGGATATGTCTGTCTCCTCCAGTTCTGGCTCCTTTCTGGCTCCTCCACCCCTTCTCTAACTCTGGTTCATCCTCCCCCACCTCAACCCTAGCTCCTCATCCTTGTCCTCATCCAGCCCTCCCATCTCTGTATCCTCATCTGCCCCTGATTCCTCATCCACCTCTGGATCCCTGCCTGCCTCTGGTCTTTAGTCTCTGCCATTCAGCTCTTCCTCCTCACCATCCTCCTCCCTAGGTCCCCCTTCTGCCCCATCATTGGAAAGCTCAACAACCTCCCCTCTGACTCCACAATCTCTCCCAGCATACAATGCAGCACCACCTCCCAACATACACTCAGGCGAGTGCCGAGGCATGGTTGTTGAGTGCTTGTAGTGGTTTGGACACGCATGCTGCCTTGGAGTCACTTCCTGATGTGCTTAAGCACAATCTTGGACTGAATAGGCATCAGCAGCAGAGGAGTGCAACTGTGCGCAGCCTGTGATGCCATTAATCTGCTCCCATTCTGTCAGAAAAGAATCGGGGAGGGAGCGCTTGGGAGACTCAGCCTTGCCACCGTTAGCAGCTGAAAGTGTACTGAGGGTGGTGTGCGTGAAACAGCCGATGTATTCGAGTTGTTCCGAGTGAGGAACAACTCACTCAGAACCAATACTACTTATACAAATCAAATCATAACTAAAATATACTACATAGACGAGTGACGTGAGAGTAAACTATATATATACGTATGGAATGGGGGTCTCGGCGACAGCGTGTGAGTATGTCATCCTCATGACCAGATAAGCCAGAATCCCTGATAGAATCGGAGATTCTAACAGCCCCCCTGATTCTGGCGAATCCTAAGGTGGGGCATTAGAGCGGCGTCGGTGGAGACGCTTGTCTCTGGCTGATTGGGCAACCCGTCGGCGCAACTCAGCGGAGTCCGCAGCAAGTGCTGCATACTGCATAGGGTGCTGGGCAATGGGTGGTGGTGGTGCGTAGAGGAAAGGAGGGGGAAGTGGCACCGTAGTAGTAGCGGACATGGCACGCTGATAGCGGCTGTCTTTGGCGATCCGGCTGTTCGTCGCTACCCGTTTCCTCATAGCAGAAGGGTTGGTGGTGCGGCACTCGTCAACTGAGTGACCGCGGGCGTGGCATTTGGTGCATCTGGCAGGGCGGCTAGGAGCGGCGCGGGATGATGGGGGTGCTGCCTGTACTGACGAGGAGGCAACCTGAGGTTGCCCTGTCGTGGCTGGTGGAGGCTGGGGAAGACGATCTTCAATGTCGTCGACCCGGCTCCACAACGATCGTCCAATGATGGAGATCGCCATGACGAGCTCTGCAAGGATGGTGAGGAGCCAAGAGACCAGCGGCTGAAATTGTTGATGCAGCTGTGGTTGGTCGGCAATCACATCCTCGTAGTCGTTGAATGCTCTTGAGATGAGGTCGTCGGCGGTAGCTGAAGACATGGTCAAGAGAGCGGTGGTGACTCGGAACTGTCAGAAAAGAATCGGGGAGGGAGCGCTTGGGAGACTCAACCTTGCCACCGTTAGCAGCTGAAAGTGTACTGAGGGTGGTGTGCGTGAAACAGCCGATGTATTCGAGTTGTTCCGAGTGAGGAACAACTCACTCAGAACCAATACTACTTATACAAATCAAATCATAACTAAAATAGACTACATAGACGAGTGACGTGAGAGTAAACTATATATATACGTATGGAATGGGGGTCTCGGCGACAGCGTGTGAGTATGTCATCCTCATGACCAGATAAGCCAGAATCCCCGATAGAATCGGAGATTCTAACACATTCATCTTGATTTCTCTCCCACTTAACCTTTCAAACTGATCGATTTGGTTTCTCATACCATACACACACACACACCCACTGATTCAACCACACAATTTGATATCACTAGACCCACCTAGTGGCGGCCCCCTTCATATTCTCTCCCTGATTGCCTTGATGGTCATTATACCTCTTCCAGATTTTCCATCATGTTCAAGATTCATGTTCCCATTTTATCATCTTGTTTGAGATTC
The DNA here is from genome assembly GCA_036936985.1 of Crucibulum cyathiforme. NCBI lineage: Eukaryota > Fungi > Basidiomycota > Agaricomycetes > Agaricales > Nidulariaceae > Crucibulum > Crucibulum cyathiforme. The sequence continues at coordinate 10,139 of JASFCW010000481.1, forward strand.
ATAGACAGTTACCTATGTAGATATACCACTACCTGCCTGCATGGACACCCTGGTCAACTGAGACACACACATGCAGAATACTTAAATATGTGTCTGAAATTTACACTGCCTTGAGGATGTGCATCACAGCTCTCTGATCTATTTATAACTTCCTAATGAACCTGGAGAGCACTTTTTCCTTATGCATATGTAAGATGTCTTACAGTCATCATCCTCATAACCCATACCTTTCCATCCAAAGCTATGGGTTACAAGGGGTTATGGACCATCAGGTTTGCACTAAAAGTAGATTCAAATTGTCTACGGCCCATGTAGAACTAAAATAATCAGTAATAAATGATGACTCCATAGTTCTCAACTACTCTATTCGCAAACTATGCTTGAAAGAGTCAAGAATGACATCAAGTTTCTGTGAAAGAGAATCTGTTTTGTGATCAAGGTATCTGTCAATGATTGCAGTTGCCGTGATTGATGAGAGGAAATTGGAATATAATTGGTCAAAATGCGAAAATTTTATTTGCATTCCAAATGATTTGAAGGCTAAACGCTAATTAATTGGGCACTAAAGGGGTGATCCCTGTATATACAGTGGCGGCAGATCAAAATGCACGTGACCACTTTTCACCCTCACACCAAACTGGACTGCTCGTTCTTTAAATTT
>JASFCW010000482.1:0-10770 GCA_036936985.1 Crucibulum cyathiforme
TCACGTATATAAGCGGGTCGGGGAACTTCTCTGTAGGCTCTGAGATGAGTATCTCAGCACCGAAGAACGAGCCGTTATATGTGACATCCGATGGCACAATGGAGGCGTTTGCGATCAGTGGAAGAGTGGTGCCGTTGGGAGCAGAGGGGATGGCCTGTGCAGTAAGGGTCGAGGTCTTCTCGTGGATCGTAAACAGAATGTTATCCCGAATTGCTACATGACGAGATCCAGAACCAGCGTCTTGGTCGATTTGGCCTTGGACTGTGAACTTCCCTGGGATGCCATCGTTCACCAGACGCCAGATCTTGTCTGTACCCTATTAGTGAAATATCTTAGTGAGTGAGCTACAAACAACTAATTTCAATACATAAGAAGAGTTAGAGTGTTAGGCCCCTAGGGGAGCTGGATTACGCTAACACGTATATTCACACCATCAATCAATCCAGTCAGTATCTTTCTACAGTCGTCACTCCAAATGGTAGTATTGTTCCGAATCCTTAAAGATCCGTATATAAGTTGTGATAGTTCATAGTTCGTGGGTAGTGATATGTTTGAATATGCGACAAGTGAGGTGCATCAGGTTGCTATGCGTGAATCTTGAGATACGGAAGGAAGAAGATGGCAATTATTCAAATGATATATGGCATCGAATATGATGCGCTCGCGTTGACGCCCTGTGAGGAGACGAGCAAGATAGATGTCAGCGTGGGGTGTTCATGGAAGGCTTGTAGGAGACGACGAAAAAAAAAAAGGAAAGATAGAAAACCAGCTCTCAGGTCTACGGCGGAAGAGTCGTGACAGCAGGAATACAAGCCTCCAAACAAACAAACCAGCAACATGGACTCACCATAGTGATATACCCAACGACCCCCTGGCTAATCATCCCGCCCAGAAGATGCAATTTGAACATGGGGTTGTACCTTCCCTCGGGGCCATGCGAGTCCTCGAAGATATTAAGCGAGTCACGCCAGTTGCGCCTGCGCCCGTGCGTGTTGGCTATGGGATTAGTGACGTAGGGGTGCATCTGCCAGTGAGGCGTCAGTCTCATGAGCTTTGTACGGAAGGGAAGGGAAGAACGTTCACGCACCTTATCGATAACACTAGTGAGCTCGTCCTCGAAGAAGAACTGGCCCGTGTGCGCGAGTCGGCCGACTTTGAGCGTCCCATTGGGGAGCGGGGTCCATTCGGGGAAGACTTTGGTGTGGATGTGGGTTGCGCGGCCGGTGTAGTAGCCTGGGAAGATGGCTATACGAGTAGGCGTCGGTTGGGTATAGGTAAACGTGTAAAGAAGGGTAGCGGGAAGCGGGAAGGGGAAAGGGGGAAAGAGACGTACTAGTAAACTGTGCAACCCCAGTTTGGTCGGTGGGCCATGCCCTGCGGAGCCAGGTCTCTTCGTGCAGGGTGTGCGGGAAGGCGATGAGTAGCCCTGAGCGTTTTCCGCCGACTTGGGGTTTTTCGTTGGATCGGCAGGAGGAAGGAGAACCCACCAGCATAATTCCCCGTCGCGTTCGCTTGCCATATGTCGACCAGAACATTGGGGAGGGGTTGGCATGTTTCGACGTCGATTACGCCTATGTCGAGGAGCTGTGGGCGAGATGGGAGTGAGAAAGAGGAGCGAAGGAAGGGAGAGAGCGAGCGAAGTGTCAAGGATTTACGACCCAAAACGAAGGAGCACACACGAACTCACGCTCAAGCAAAACAACATTCGTTCGCTAACGCTAACGATCACTCACCAACAACAGCCCATCCTGCTATTCAGCTATGTTGTGCCGTATGGGATGCCCCTCTGAGTGGTAATAGGGCCATTCGGTGACTTCTGGTGCGAGGACGCATGTGTTGTTTTGGATGTGGGTGGTTGAGATGGATGTGCATGAGAGGAGGGTGTTGTCGTTTGATTTCTCGGCTGGAAGAAGCGCGGTTAGGTGGAGAGGTACGGGGAAGTGGAAGGCAAGGTGGAATGGAGGCACATGGAAGAAAAGGAAAAGAACGCACCACTCTCAGCAGGCTGCGACGGCACAGGCGGCAAGTCATTATACGTCCCTGCGCTGAAGAGCTCATGGTAGCCCGGTACCTCGGGGCGACCTGCGCATTTACGTTGGGCGGTGATTCGTGAATGATTCGATTGAGAGTGCGCACTGTGAGGTAGGGCGATTCCAGGAGATGATGAATAGCTCTACTATGCGTAATCTTTTCTACCATTGCATCCTTGCGTTCATCTGGATGCGATGGAAGCGTATGTGAAACAAGACCCGAGCCGTGCGAATATGCCGATTTAGGGTGGTAATGCGGTTCGCCGAACCATGGTGTAGGGTTAGGTGTTGGTTGTCGTGTTTGCTTTCCGCTTTCTCTCTTCTCTTGACCTCTCTGGCCATGGACCCCGCTCTAAACTATATCCCGCCCTTAGCTCTCGCACCCAATCTTACCTCATCTTCCAGCTCCAAAGTGCACCACATCCTCTCAGGCTCCTTCCGTTCGCTCTCCTTGTTCTTGCTCGCGTTTACTCCCCCTCCTTCGTCAAGTTCCCCTTCAAATTCCATTCATCAAGTGAATGGCACGCTGGAACTAATCCAGACGGTCCCCGGACACGGCCCGCACCAATACCTCGCCACCAACCCTGCGAGAGATAGGGTGTATACGACGAGCTGGGCGCTACCCCCACGACTTGCGAGTTGGACGGTGCAGAAGGGCCTCGACTCTGAATGGAGGGTGGATTTGCTCGATCAGGTTGATATTAGTGCGTCGCTCTCTCCACCTTCTTCTCCTTTGTCATTTGTCATTTCCTTCCTCTTCCTCCAATCGAAGCTGACGCACATGACAGCTGCAACGTCCTCATACATAACTCTCCCCCCACCCTACACGCACCTCTACTCAGTCGGCGGCCCGACGGGTGAGGTTCATCGCGTGAGCGGGGCGCAGGGGTTCGTGGATGGTGGGCCAGGGTTCCTGGACCTCTCAGGCGGGTCTCCTTCTATAGAGAATGGGCCTGACGCGACCCTCGCTGGTGGATTCGGCGAGAAGATCCAAGAAATCCTGTTCGTACCCGAGGACAAGTTGGAATCGGCAGATAAGACGCGTGTTGCGCTCGTGAGTTCCCTTCTCTTTTCCTCCTTCCTCCCCTTTTCTCTACACTCCACTGACGCTCGCTCACAGAGATACGGCTCGCACGGCATCGAGCTCTCCGCCACTGGGTACGCATTCGTCCCCGTCCTTGGCACCGAATCGATCGAGATGTATGTCCGGGAGGCGGATGGCGTGTTGATGTGGATGTCGTCCAACCACTCACCCAGGGAGGGTGTTAAGGACGGACCTAGGCATGTCAAGGTCCACCCGAATGGCAGGGTGCTTTATTGCGTTACGGAGCATTGTGAGTGGCGTTTTTTTTTGCTTTACTTTCATTTCTATTTGTACTTCTGTCCGTGGTTCTTCATCCAGCACTCGATGCTCTCTCCTCCTTCAAATTGTCTTGCCACAATAGTCGTTTACTTCTGGTTTTCTCCTTCGTTCTTTTCATTCCAGCATACATCCCCACTAACCTCCTCTAAACCCCCGCAGCCAACTACGTCGATGCATACCGAATAACGCCCCCAACGTTGACATATATCGCATCAAGGTCGCTTATCCCTCCCCATCTCTATGCCTCCTCCTCCTTCAGTTCACCTCTCCCACCACCTCCCTCGAAACCAACACACGCCCCCATCCCACCTGCCTCCTTCCCCTCCCCTTCCCCCTCCCCCTCCCCCGATAAACTTCCGCGCGACGAGCTGACGCATTCATACCGCGGCGACACCCTCCTCCTCTCGTCACCATCCCCAGCGCCTTCAACGCTCTTCGCGACCACGCGCGGCGCGAAAGAGGATGTGCGTGGGTGGATCGGGGTGTTTCCGCTTGATGGTGAGGGGATGTTCGCGGATGCCGATGCCGATCACGATGTCAATGGGGGGAAGAGGGGAAAGAAGGGAAGGAAACCGGTGTATTGGCAGACGCCCACTTCGGGCGGGAAGGCAAATGCTATTGATCTGCTCCCCAAATCATCGTCAGCGTCGTCGTCACCTGGAAATGACTCGGAGGAGAGGGTGTACATACTCCTGACAGACGACTCGGACGCTGCGGCGGTCGGCGGGGGAGGAGGCGGGGTGAGAGTGCTAGAGTGGGACGGGTGGGGTTCTGCCTCTTCCTTACGTGATGAAGGAGGATGGTCGGGGATTAGGGTCGTTGCAGAGTGGCCTTTACCTAGACATGGGCCGGGGCAGCAGGAGAGTGGGGAGGAGAAGATGATGATGGGTGGGAGTCATGCGATTTGGTTGGATTGATGTCGTGGTGATTTTGTATGATGACCATGCGGGTTGTTTGGCTTTGGATTTGGATTTGGAAGGGAGAGGAAGGGTTGTAGAATAGCAAACGGATAAATGTATTATATATCAGATGGAATTAAATTGTTTTTCTTATGTGTTAGTTGAATTGCTTCGAATACGCATTGTTCAGCAAGATAAGATTCCCTACAGTAGCTATTACTCATTTCGGCGATGTGACTTATTTACGCACCGTGACTTCCGCATGATGAGTTGTCTCGGGGTAGGTCGGACGTGACCGGCAGTTATAACGCGCACAACCAAAGACTAATAAGCGCATACAACCATGCACTCTATGTCGCATACCGCCCGTCAAATTTCCTTTTAAGGGTGCTAATGAAGGGTACATACAATTAGTAGTTTTGTTTGATATTTACAAACTCTTAGTACTAGTGTCGCATGTATGTAGCTGGAATTATTTTATTTTAGTTCGATATTTACAAATGTTAAGCTACTTCAGTTTTGTTCAATATTTACCAATGTTCGTCTAGTGTGTTGCGTTTGTTCGATATTCACAAATGTGACATGCTGGATGAACTTTTGTTCGATATTCACAAACTCATGCGTCGACGTTACGTTTGTTCGATATTCACAAACGCGACATCGACGCATGCATTTGTTCGATATTCACAAATGCGATGTAGACACATGCGTTTGTGAATATTAAACAGACTCGCGGGGGTTTGTGAATATCGAACAAACGTTCGTCTAGTATGTCGACGTTCGCTTATTCGTATTTCGCTTATTTTTTAGTATATATTTACGGTAGAAGCTCGTATATTGTAGCTTAGAAATGTATGGTAGATGTATATACGACAATAGATTCGGTTTTAATCACCTAAATGCAATAAAAGGTACGCATTCAACTTACTTCCAAGGCTAGAAAATAGGCACTTACTTTGGGGCGCATCGAATTCTCTTATGGTAGTCAAAATTGCAGTATCTTTTGAATCCTTTAACCTTCCATTCTTGTTTTGACATTAAATCAGAATGATCATAAGACCTGAGAGGCGGTGTTCTTTTGAGATCGTCGCGTTGAATAATATATTGAACCTACTAAAGACAGGTTAGTATCTTATTGAGTAGAAAATCGAAGTTACTCACTGGAAATCTCTTATTTCTCTTGCCTTTAACCATTTTTTCTGTTAGACTCCACACCGTAGCCGGGGCCCAGCAATACTTGCGCACTCTGACGCGGACGGCGCCTCCCACCTAACATCGTTAAAAAAGCGAAATGAAATGTAAAAATGTGACTTACCACCAGTGGGAATCGATGATCCTTTGATTTGCTGGCGTTAGCGGTCGATTTTAGCACGCGAGGCATATTATAGCAGAGTTAGATATACCACAGAGTCAGATGTCAATGGTTCACAATGTGAGCGATGGCGTTGTAGCACGGGCGCCTAACGTTAATACATTTTACGACACATCCGCGCGAGAAGTTTAAACGACTCAAAATTGATGGAATAAAATTCGAAGTATCTACTGAAGAATAAACATTCATTTCTTCACTTTACAGCATGCTATGCGCATTTAGGAACAAGCTATTTATAATTATGCTCTTTTAGGAAAGACTTATTTATAGCAATCATTATCTGATGTCTGTTGCCACGCTAATAATCCGTTGCACTAAAATAAGAATACATTTGTTAAACCTATGCATGTACCCATTACTTTAATTTCTATCTTTTGCCATCCTGATGGCCTTTCGTCTGTTCCAGATCGATAGGAAAGTCTTCATGTAAATGATTGCTCACTCCTGGGACATATAACTGACAGACTTCCTGATTTCGGAAATCCCACTATTTCCGCACTCTGCAGCACTCAAGTTTAATACCCCAAGTTGAGGGTCTGTCTCCTCGTACAATCCAAGCATACATGCTTGTGAGCATTTTGTGTGACCTTTTGAATGAAACCTGTCAATCAAGAATAGTGTCTTTGCAAAGAACTTCGGCTCGCAGACCATGGAATAAGGGCCCAATGTGCATGCAAAATTGTAAACCACCACTTTTGGTGCAGTCTCCCATCTGGTTATTATAGCTGAGAAAACATCATTTCTCCCCTCACCTCTTGGAATACAGTGTGTCAGGCACATCAACACAATCTCAATAGAGAGTGCCAAGGTCGATATGCAAACTGCTAACTCAAGAGAGAAGAAGAGGAGGAGTGAGACCAGTAGTATTGGTGGTAAGAAATGACCAGCTAAAGACTACAGAATAAGAACATATTACTACTACTATATATACTAAGAGGCCATGCACATAAGGTGCGACTAAGTCATGTTCAATAATGAGGGAAACATGTGTAAGTAATATAACTACTGTGCACTGCAGCTGCATACTGCAGTTCATGTTACAAGCATGTTTCTAATATAAGATTGAAATGAAATATATGCTACTACTGTGCATTATCCTCATGTTGTAGACATGAGCTGTTGTTTGTTCTTGTCATTGATATTATAGAAACTGTTTGATAATTAGAAAAGAAACTAAAAGAATATTTAAAAATGAACAGTTCATGACACAGTGGAACCTGTAGCAGATACTGTGAGTACACCACACAGCCATGATCCCACCAGTTAACCTTTGTTCATGATATTTTGAATAGAACTTGGAACATTTTGCTCCTCTCTTTCCTCCAGAATCTACCTTCTGGTCATGGGTAAGTTTGGGATGCTTGGGCCACAGTTGAATCTGAGGCATCCCATAACATGTTCCTGTCTGCGCTTCACAGGTCAGCATTTTTGTTTAAAATATATAAATGGTCTATCCCACTGCTTTCCAGTCCTGGTTTCCTAATAGTTCTTTTTGTGTTGATTCTGGTATATTGTATTTTGTTAACTTCTGCAGAATTTCACTTCCTTGTTTATATATTCATTGACAAATGGATAATACATCTGCTGAATGTTCACTTTCTGTCATCATTTTGTGATCTAGCACCTGATAAATGGAAGGTATATCAGTCAGTAATGATGCATTGAATTGACTTGGGTCATCATTGAATGCTTTTAGGTGCTCAAGAGCAACTCCATTAGCCAGCTGCAAAACTGATTCCTTGGCTGCTAGCTACACAAAACCAGTGTAAGTTGCTGCATAATATGTTGGAAAGAAATTGTGCTCACCTCCTTAAAAAGCCAATAATAAACATTTGGAGGTTTAACACTTGCCTGTGCTTGTGTACCAAAGTTCTTGCAGAAAAGTTCAAACATTCCAACATTAATCCCTTCCAACAGCCCTTCGATCTCTGGTAAACTATTGAGCCGACTCGATAGATTCGAAAGCAGCTTTTGCTTTCTGGCAAGCTGTCTCTGCTTCTCTGTGTCTCCATCCTCAGGCTCATCACCCTCATCACTGTTGTCTTGGTATGTCTCTCCTTTGCTATCATTACCAGCTAACACTTTTTGAATCTTCTTTCACAGTACTGGGAAAGGAAGTGTTTGCTGGTGATGTAGATACCTGATATCATCTTGTTCAATTGCGCCTGGGAGCAGAGTTGTAGGTGGTTCTAGAGTAGGAAGCAGATGCTTTTGGCTGAATGCTAGAGTAACACCATCCCAGATTGTATGCTCTGGGCTTGGTTCACAGGTTGGGCATTTCATGTCGCCTTCCAGGTTTAGCAGCTTTGCATAGGAGAACCAAGCAGTTTGGAAAATCTGCTTGCTAACAAATTGCTTTCCAGATCCATGAGTCTGGTATCAATCATCCATTACTGTTAAAAATGACACAAAAGGAGTCTCTGAAGAAGATAATTGACTTGTATAGTCATCGAGGATGTCATGAGTAATAAGTACCCAATTGTTGAGATTTAATAACCCTATTTCATTACAATCCAGTCCAATCATATGATGGCGACACAGAGGACATGGCTGGACTTCAATAAATCCACAAATGGCTGTGGTTAATGTGTAGATAGTACAGGGGACCATTTTCTTTGGTATATTCTCATCATAAGTCTGTCGTTTCTTTGAGCAGCAGCATGTTGCTGTCAGAGTTAATTCTAAAATGTTGTTTTCTGGCTGGATAAACACAGGAGACATCTCAAAGAGAGGATCTTGAGGGATCCTTGCCCATATAGGCAGTGCTCTAGTGCGATAAGATACCAATTCATCTGCTTTGATGCTATGGCATATGATATGAACTGAGACTAAAAGCTTGTAAGTAGTCCTTTATATTCTTTGAGAATAGACTAACCACCCAAATCTATGTCAATATCTTCTAGGTGATGCGATGCACTGGGGTCTTTAGTTATTACTTGCTGCAAATAATCCTTGGCAGATTTCTTATGTTGACAAGGCAGGTGTCCTGAGTCCTTGGAACATTTCCAGATGCCTGCACCACTATTATTGCCTTTGTGAGTTATGAATATCAAGCTCCCTAAGTCTCTTCTGCCTCTAGTTGGAACAGAAAATACATTAATAAACTCATCCTCAACATGGGATTGTTGGTGAGAAATAAAAATAGGCAACTCAAACTCTGGCTGCTGTAGAACATGGCTATCATTCTTGTTTGGAGGAAGTTTCTCCATATGGTATACTTTGATGAACTTAGAATGAAAGCATCCATTTCCGCAGCTGACTGTAAGTGGTGTACAGCTACATCTTGTCCTTAGCCCCTCTCCCTTCAGTAACACTTGAAGATGGTACCATGAACTCTGAAAAACTGTTCAATGAGTGTTAATAATGATGTAAATATAAATAACTGACATTGCTGCAGTTCAAATTTAGGTCCCATCCCCGCACAACAAACAAGTTCCAAGTAATCTGATAGAATGGGGCCTCATCTCCAAGCACAGCATCCACAAAGTTAAGGTAAGGACCATTTTCACTATAATTTGCTCGTCCTTCCAGGTCATCCTCAAATATTACTCTTTGGTTGCTCCCATCTGAATTGCTTGCAGGGTCATGCTCTTCAAACCCAGGAAAAAATGTGTTGTCTGGATAATCTAAACCAGGGAATACTGGTGGTTGTTCATCTACAGTGTTGCTAACAGTTGCTCTTTTCTTTCTGGGAGTACTTTTTGGGTGTTGTGATCACTTTATTGGTGTTACCATCAGTTCCTCATCCTGGTTAAAGGCAGGTATACATCTGTGTTCAAGCTCTTCAACAGAGTCTTCTGACAGCAAGTATCTTCTTCAGGATGTACAGATTCCGGGTCACTAGATAGGATGAAAAGACTGTTGTGCTATCCACATCTGAGGAGTTGCCCATGTTGTCATATGGCAAAAACCTGATATCATTTGAATTTCAAATGTTCTTGTTCTTCTGTTTCCCAACAACAAACCTCAGAGTATTCCACTTGTTCCTCTTCATGTGCTACCTCTATCATGGCTTCTGCACACCACTGCAAACATTGTCCTGGAAGACCTTTTTTGACCCAGTGTATGCACAGTGCCAAAGCAAGAAGGAGAGCAGCAAGAGAATTCAGAACTCCTCCTCCTTCTTCCCTGACTGCACTACCATCTTCATCCCTCTCACCATCTTTGCCTCCTAGGTCATCCTCACTGCTCCTTGCATTCTCACATACCAGGACTTGTCTCTCACTGCTTTACTCCAGAGCTCCTCCACCTCTTCCTACCACATATTCTACTAAGCTAGACTACCCCTTTCCTCATACCCCCCTATGAGTGAGTTATTACAGCAATTCATTTAGTTATAAGTTCTGACAATCTCTTAGAGAACAGATCCACTAATTTTTGGACCTCCTTCTGCCAGCACTCTGAATTCAGCAAGTTTATATATCACTCTACCATGCATCAACACTCATTTTTTCCCCCATAGAACTTGTACCTTCCAGAAATACCTATTGACCCAGCTCTTCTTACTCAGGTCCCCCCTGGGCTGGATTCTGGATCGATGCCTAACATGCCTAACAATGCTGCTTTGACATTACACTTGTCATTGCTCAACCCAGCCAAGACTAAGTGTCATAGAATAATGAAGAAATACATGCCTTTTGGAATGGTGATAGGGGCAAAGTGAGGAGGATGTGATTTCCATATGTACACTTTGCTCATATCAACTGCAATTGATCATGACATGGAAATAGAAATTTTACACCCATGTTGTCATGAACCATCTATTTGATTATTCTTTTAGATTTCTTTTCTAATTATCGAACAGTTTCTTATAATTTCGACATCAAGAACAAACAACAGCTCATGTCTACAACATGAGGATAAAGCACAGTAGTAGTAGATATTTCATTTTGATCTTATATTAAATACATGCTTGTAACACAAACTGCAGTATGCAGCTGCAGTGCACAGTAGTTATACTCACGCCCACCAAAAGTGTCGGCGCTTGAACTTTTTTCTCATGCTCACACGTCCTTCTCCTCCATCTTCGTCACAATGTACAGCATCAACAAATGTAGATTTCAGTACAAGACTTTGGATAATCATAGATGTGATACTGTAATATAT
>JASFCW010000483.1:0-10762 GCA_036936985.1 Crucibulum cyathiforme
ACCTTAAAAATCCTGAAAATAAGCAGTTCGATAGATACGATGTCATATAACGCGGCTGTACTCCAGTAAAATATATCAAAGTATATCAATTTGATTGCAATACAATGTTGATAATCTGAATTCGAATTTCACAGCTTCGATTTCTAAAGATAGTCAAACGTCGTTGTCAGAATATAGAAAATAAAAGTTTCGAGACTTCAAATGCCGTAGTTTCCGGTGTGAAGAGTTTGTTTCGTAAGCTGAGGATTTGTGGCGCTATGATGCATCTTGTGTGATGCTTGGACGAAAAACAAATTTTAGCGCTCGGCACCTTCGAATGTCCTCCGAGTCCGTCTTCAGGCCCAATATTAATTACTTTCAAAACTTGAAAGCGGTGATCTAAGCTCACGTACGTCTTCTACTATATTCTTTTTTCCTCTCAGTAACAATGATGAATGAAGTTAGAAATTTGATATTTGTTCTTCACAAGCTGGAATTTGGGCCAAAATGCTGATACTACCTGTATTGATCTATAGGCTAACGAAAATCAACTGCAATAATTTGGCTTGCTTCATGCTGTCCGTACAAGCTAACTATTGAAACCATTTCCCTTCACATTTGTGAACGGTACCAGGAATGATCTTATTGAGTGCTTTCGCTCTTGCGAAAAGCGTGTGATATTACGTCCAATGCATTACCAAACACCTGCCCCATGGCTGAGTTGGTTACAGCGTCCGACTGTTAAGTTAGTGACTTTCAAAGCCGCTGCTTGTGTAATCGGAAGGTCGAGAGTTCGAGCCTCTCTGGGGCAGACTTTTTGCGGTTGAGAAGTTCAATCAAGCTCTAATTTTTCTCCTTTTAGTTTATCCGAGTTTATAGGTTTTTTGTCATAGATTTACTAAATCGCTGTTCATATTACAAAGCACTTATTCATTGTAACGATTATATAAGACAATCTCTACTATTAATCTCAGGAACAGCAAGAGCGTTAATATACTTTCCTTGAGGCCGATGTACATATGTGTGACACCTATTTTAGAACTTCCCAGTACCTGTAAATTCTGATTTGAAATCAGAGAACTACAGAATGTGGTCACTAATATTCATGTAACGATTCTGATTAACGATTCGGTTAACTTCAGGTTAATTCTATGATTTGGCTTATTACTGTATTACCATCACGCTGTTAGATTCTGCCCATCTAATTATTATAGTTCATGCAGCACAAACACCTCAGATTGTAAATTTTCACTCGTCGTTCAATATGGTGATCGCTAAAGGTTTCACATTTTAGTGTTTCTACTAGTCTTTGGAGTTTGGACTCTGAGTTACAAGATACGAAGTTGAACTAACAAATATTAATAAATCATTACAAAAAGAACGTCACCTGAGCGATTCGAACACTCGCGTGCAAAGCACAACCGCTTTCAAACTATTGAATAACCGGGGATCCAGTCAATAGCAGGCGATCCCGTTAACCACTCCGGCAAAGTGACATTTGAATGAGGTTTGCCTTATACCACCGTGTAGTACTAGTCCAGGAGCATGTATCCCGTGCTTAAATGTACGATGCATGTATGTATCTATTGCCAAGGCTCTGTATCTGACCTCTGCAGTTGGGTTGGACCAACCTGTGCGACTTTCTCAAATCGTAGACCAACGCGAGCCCGGACGAGTTTATCACTATCTACAGTTATGTCTACAGAAAATACAGTTGAATACAGTTATGTAAATTCTACAATAAAAGTATTATCCAACGCAATTCATATGTAGCCAATCGAATTACGCAGACGCCCGGCTTTCTTTTGCTAGCTCTTTTGCATGAGTAACCATGGCTTACCCCGACACCATGATGTCGTAATTCCGAACACAATACAGCCGTTCCCAGAAAAACTGAAGCCTCATCTGGTATTGCTAATAGGAATCAGCGGGTTCGGAAGGGGGAAAAATCGCGCTTTACATCGGGCCATCTTTTGCCTATAAGTAGTATATGATGCGCCAAATGACCGCTAGTGTTGTACAGCTGCCAATTTGGGTTGGGAATTTTTTAATTTTTGTACCCTGTAAAAACAAATATTTTGGCATGTAAAGCCTCCACAGGAGCATAGAAAAACAAGTAAAAATGTAGTGCGAAGGAGATGTTTTCAAGGAAAATATAAATATATTACATTGCTCGTCAATTCGACGCATAAACCCTTAATTCCCTTTTTTAGACTGCTGGCTAAATCGCCGATACCCTCAATTTAATTCCTCTGCCAATTTTTATCCTTTCATCAAATGCTCTAACAAATCTCTTTGAATCATCAAAACAAAGCTTTTCGTTAGAGGAATAACATTTCTGGTCATTTTTGGCTCGGCAGTACCCGTTGTACAAAAGTAGCGGTTACTTGCCAGTGGTCCGCACCATAGAATCCACCGACTCTTTTCCCAGTAGCACATTCCCCCGAGTAGTCAACCTTCGCTACGAAGGCTTGTGTTGTTCCTTCCCCAAGAACGCCCCCTACCTAACTAGGACCTCTTCAATACGCAGCTACGTCTCCTGTCTCACTGGACAGCTTTGGGCCTCATTACCTCGATTCAAGGACGAGAAACGACGCCATGATAGCAGAGGCGGCGCAGTCAAAAATATAGAATTCACTTGCGATGATAAATGGAACTTCGCTGGGGGTACAATTTTTTAGCTTTTTGGGTTACTGTTCAGGTATCAATGTGGTGATATATTTGCTGAACTACAGTTGAATTGTTCATAATGCCTTATAATGTGATAATGCATAAGTGGTCATAATCCATAGGTTTTTAGAGGGGAGAAAATGTCATCACCCACCCAAAGTCCATGGTAATAACGTATAAATCTCTCCGGACATATGCATTATGAGCAATTCAACTGTATGTTAAACGTAGCCAATTTCTCGTCCACATGAACCTTTGATTATACAAAAGTATTTTTAGACTGTTATTTGGTGCAGTACCTGGCTGTGTAAACTGTTAAATACCGTTTCTGGAATGCCCAGAGAGAAGAGCGAGGACAGTCAAACGAAAAGTTTCGCTAGAGGTGCTCTGCTTCCATCTCATTTCAGTAAGGTTCGTCCAGAACTGTCCATTGTGGTAATAATTTATGCAATGAAATAATTTACAAATGCTTCAATTGCCTGGAAGACATGTTTGAATAACGGATTTATTTTCCAGGCCGCGAACACTAACCAGATCCCATGCCAACGACAAAAGTGCTTCTTCCTCCTCGTGGAAGTACTAGTACTTTCTCCGCTCCGTGTACTTGGTATGTTTCTGTGCTTGGCACCGCCATCGACCCCATAGTCATCTCTCCCGGCATAGGAAGAGCCGTAACAGTGACTTTAGGTAGGGAGAATTCTCCATGATGCAAAGCGATCAATGTGATAGGGACTGTATGGGTAGCATCGTCCTGAGAATATTATGAGAACCATCCAGCAACATAACGGCTTGACCACCTTACCATTGCGATAAAGTCACCTCGTTTTGGTCCACTCACTAACCACTCCCTGACCATTTCCTCAACATTGAAGCGCATCATGTATTTACGGTTTTTCTCGCTTGGACTTGAACCCCAATGGAATGAAGTGCGAATGGTCAGCACAGCTGATATCGGTTGTCCGGCATACAGGATAGGCTTCTGCTCAGATCCGTCTCCCCCGGTAAACGGAATGGAAGTGATACGTATTCTCGCAGCAGCGACAATCTAAACAAAAACAGGTCAGACGGGTAATATAATGCGTGAGGATACTCACATTCATATATGGGACATCGACGGGTATTCTGATCTCCCTCCATTCTCCATCAGGTGTTTCCGAATGCCTGTGAGATCGTAACAGCTACAAGGTATGGATTAATGGATTACGATTTTCAAATTGCCCTGAACGGCAGATGCTTACTTTCGTAATCCTAACAAGTAGGTCATTGATCTCAGGATCTTCTTCTAGCATTTCTGGCACGACAAGTTCGCCAGTGATACCATACATATCAACCCATGTGGCATCACGTTCTAGAGCTTCTACCAGCCTTTTCACCAGCATGACACGTTGATCTTGCTGCGAAGGTGAGTCATCGAGTACTTCCCGGACTTGCTCCTCAATTAGCGACTCGACCTCTGCAGTAGTGTTAAGAACAATTTTTTGAACTAGAGTAAACCAACCTGCCTTCACGCAACATGTGGTACTTGATATATAATGTCAAAGGTTCGCAAACTAGTCAGAGCGTCAGCATGAGACAGAAAAATAGATCATGCTCACATACCTGGGCCATTTGTGGAGTCAAGAGCGAATAAAAAGTTGGCTGGTTGTACAGGCGTCACCGTCTTTCATAACATGTAAGTCGTGACTTATCATGAAAGCATCGAGCCACGTACAACAACACCACGACTCTTAGCAGAACATGATTTGATAGTAACGCCCTCCAATCCTGCTTCGGGAGCATCAAGAGTCGCAGCTGCTATGCGTACATGCTGATGGCTTGTAGTTGATACAGTAAACTTGGAAATAAGTCTGCAGCACCATGTTCAGCGAGCAACTAGCAAAGACTGCTTTGGATCGTACCGCTTTCCACGAAAGAAATCCTCTACATTCACGGATATTGGCAGCGTTGTCACCAGCATTCTGGAGAAGCGGATACGTCGTTGAATAGATGGTTCCGCTTCGGTTGTGTACTCGACGTCGAGAGTGACTTTCTGCCGCGGTAGATGACTATTATGATAATTTCATGATAAAATAAATGCATACCATTGCATGAAAGGCTGATGCGTCGGAATGTGGCACCGAGAATGACACCGTCTTGTCCTCTGGAATGCCGAGTAGTACAACTGCGTCTTCAGTAGCCTCAAATGATGGGACAGTGTGATCTATAATAACATATAAGCGGGTGCGGAATATCCCCTTAAAAGCAGTTAGATACCTTGCCCCAAAACGGTTTCCTGACATCGAAACGAAATTCCAGGTGCAGATAGTTTTACACTCATTCTGGATACATCGTTCCTCCCCGTCGTAACGATGACTGTTAATGTGGGCGCTCTTCCGAGCTCAACTGAAGTGTCGTTAGAGCAAATTATGGGATATATAAAACCATAGAACGCACTACGATGTGATTGACTAATTTGCAAATCCAACGCATGTAAGTCTTGAGGAATCCGGACTAAAACAGGCAAGTTTTGTTTCGATGTTGAGAGTCCTTTAGGGGTTTGCTTCTTGTGCACATACTGTAACAAAAGATGGGCCACTCGGATTTCAGTTGACTCCAACAGGAAGGTACCAGATGATGGTGTCTGGTGTGGCTTAGAAATAAAGAAAATAGCATAGAGAGAGCAGACGTACGGGGCAGAAGAGTGTTAGATCCGTTTTTCCTGGAGGAAGACCGTCTGTCGGCGATGTGAAGCGAAGTTTATCAGAATCTCGCCCCGCTAACGTGACATCCACTTGGTCGGCAGGTAGTAACTGCAATATAATATTAGCCAAAAAAAAAAGGGAGAAGAATACATAAAAGTACCTACACATGGTAGCCGGTTCTGAACAGTGACATCAATATATGATCCATCTCTTGCTTCTGCTATTCGTGCATCTCCAGATACATGGATTGATACAGCAGGATGCCCCGGATGGGGAAGATCTGGAGCAATATTAACACGAGAACAACAGAATGGTATAACGATACCAACCATTTTCTAATTGTGATGCAGCTTCCCGCATAGCATTCACAAGCTTGGAAACGTACTCAAGCTTATCCTCCTCGGGAAGAAGTAAATCTGTTCCACGATGTTCACAGTATGTCTTCAGGAAGGAAAGAAGGATATGTATCCATTCTACATCTTGTGACTTGTCTAATGTCGCGTGAGTGTCTAGTGCTCGTGATAGCATATAGGATTCTAGTGATGTCCACATGTGAGGAGCATAATGAGCAGGCAGAGATGTATAAGTGGTTAATGCTGATGCTAGACGACCTCGATGGCTTAAAGTGAAACGTGAGCGTATATGCGGCGAGGACACTGAACAGAACCTACAGATCAAGAGCAGCCAGGCTTCCATGAAGCTTCAATGCAAACTTTCTCCGACCGGCTTTGGCATACATATCGATCGCCCGGTTAGTCGTGCCCACATACAACTCATAAAATGCGTCACGGTCGTCAATTGCTTTCAATAGCTCGGGGTTGCTGATTTTGCCTCCTGAAGTAGAATTTCTTGATTTGCGAGACGATGAAACAGAGAATGGCGGCCGTTCTGGGAGGTGACCACACTTCAGACCTATAAGATCGAGCTGGCAGTAAACTTTGTGAGCATTAGTGACAGCCAAATAGGTGTATATTCAAACCTGTGTGCGTGCAATTTCTAGAAGCTCTCCTTTGCCAGCGCTGAAGGCAGGCGTCTTCGCCGACTCTAGCTTGAATATTGTGACCCATTTGTCGCATTGCTCAACAACGCTGAGAGCGGACGAATATTTCCATGATTGAATGAAAAAGGGGGCAAGTGATGACTTATTTGATCATCGTAAGTATCGGAGAGCAGAACTAAATCACTACACACACCTCTGCATCTGAAAGACGCGTCCCAAAAGTTGCCAGAAAGTTGGCCACTTTATTCGTCACGTCACCCAAGGATCCTATCTTAGCGAGCACTTCACATTGCCGAGCAAGCAGGTATATTCGGAAATCAAACACGGTGATAGTATTCGCGAGGATGAGATCTCGGTAGGGTTTCTTGGTGACCGAAAGTAGCGGTAGCGAGTCGTCATTGGGCCCAGCGCTGATGAAAGGGCCAAACCATGACATGTTTCGCTCCTTCCATACGTGATAAAATGATTCTTCCAGTTCCTCATATTGAGTAAGAGCTTCGTCTAGGAGATTCATGCCTTCATATGAAGCAGCTAGACTTTCCTGTAAGATTATATTAATATATGCTAGAGTAAAATGTTTAAACACACACCTTGAGGATGAAGAACGTGCAGAAATTCCATCCAGGCATCTGCTGTTGGCCTTCCGAGCGTTTCACCTCCTCCTGCCGCTGCGCAACAGCTAAATCAAATGCGGAAAGAATTCCATCCTTCATCTTGTTTGCGAACTCCGCAAAGGCCAAAGGATTCTCATTGCCACTGACCCAGGTTACCTGCACACAGCTGCGTTGGTGTCAAAATCCAGGCTGTGTGGATAGAATTATAAGGCACTAACCGATCCCGTTTATCAGTATTAAAGTCTGCTTTCAACTTATCAAGTACTGATCCCTTTATTTGGAAGAAATTGCCGGTAGGTGCACGCGCTTCCGGTCGGATAATCTGCAGAATTAACCATTCTTGATTCCTGCGCGTACTGACAGTGCTGTGCCAATCCTTAACTTGTTTCTTGACAACAGATCTATATGTCTCAAGATCGTGGTCCTAACATATCGTTAACGCTAGACCGGTTGTAGCACAGAATACAAGTACATACCTCACAGTGGACAACGTAGACATTTAGCAACGGTTTCTCCAAGAGCGTAACGGGGATCTGCGAGGTGTGTTCGTCGCGCAAAGTCTCCAGCGGCACTAGAGATACATCCAGCTCCTGAATAGTGCGAACCGAAGACTTAGAGGTCGACTTCCAGTGTATGTTCCGCAATGGTAGTTGAGCAGCTATGGCGGCATGTACTTTGGGCCAGTTGGGCGACGACAAGAAAGACTGCGGCGTTGTGTAGGAAACGAGAACGCGGTGACCAGCTGCCTGAGGTTGTGCAGCCATCGAGGCCGTGGTTGGGTATCAAAAATCCTCAGAGATGACAGAGAAAATGGAATTACGCAGATCTGTATGTAACAGCGGTCAGTGAAGCAGCCGCGTCGTCCCAATTCAGGAGCCATTACGATCGGCGGGCCGTGGGAACTTGATCAATCTTTTTGCCCGTCGTCTCTCTCGACGTTCAGCGCCATTTGTTTGCGAATTGCTCTTTTTTAGACTCACATCGGCGGATTCCAGTAATGCCAGCTCCAGAAGAAGCCACCACGTCTGCATCGCCAGAACCCACGCGTCCTCCAATTACAGCTACCTTCAAGTCTCTTGGCCTCATCGACCCCCTTCTCCAGGCTCTCGAGCAAGTGAACTTCAAAACTCCCACTGAAATCCAAGTAGAAGCTCTTCCTCCTGCGCTGGAGGGCCGCGATATCATCGGGGTTGCCTCGACTGGATCCGGAAAAACAGCTGCCTTCGCTCTACCCATTCTTCAGAAACTATGGGAGGAGCCTAAAGGTCTTTTCGCGTGCGTGCTCGCACCGACCCGTGAACTGGCGTTTCAAATATCTCAGCAGTTCGAATCTCTCGGGTCAGCCATGGGAGTACGCTGCGCTGTAATTATTGGTGGTATTGATATGCCTACACAAGCTATTGCCCTTGCAAAACGGCCTCATATCATCGTTGCTACGCCTGGGCGCCTTATCGATCATCTCGAGAAAACGAAGGGATTCAATTTACGAAGTATTAAGTTCCTGGTATGTACTCTGTTCTCAGCACGAAATTCTGAAGACTAACCTTGTGCAGGTCATGGACGAAGCTGATCGACTGTTGGACATGGACTTTGGGCCTAGTATCGATAAATTGCTAAAGCTCATTCCCAAGGAGCGTACGACATACTTGTTCTCGGCTACTATGACCACGAAGGTGGCGAAACTGCAAAGAGCGAGTTTGTCAAATCCTGTCCGCGTCGAAGTGTCGACAAAGTATGTTATAGATATGTTCTGTTACCACTGCAAGTGGCTAATTAATATCTATCCAGATATCAAACTGTATCAACCTTACTCCAGTACTATCTCCTTATGCCATTAAAAGATAAAGACGCGTATCTTGTATACCTCGCCAATTCACTTGCTCAAAATTCGATAATAATATTCACTAGAACTGTCCACGATGCTTCACGGTATGCAGTCTCTCTTAAGCTTATCCCTTCGTTTCCTGACAGTTTTCGACGCAGATTATCTATTATTCTACGGAATCTCGGATTCCCTGCGGTACCACTACACGGTCAATTAAGTCAGAGTCAACGTTTAGGCGCCCTCAGCAAATTCAAAAGCGGTGGAAGAAGAGTCCTGGTTGCAACTGATGTTGCCAGTCGGTCCGTTTTTCAACTTTTATACCTATTTCGCTAGCCCATCGTTACTAACAACAATACAGTGGTCTAGATATACCCTCTGTCGATATTGTAATCAACTTCGACATCCCCACCCACTCCAAAGATTACATCCATCGTGTAGGACGTACTGCACGTGCTGGACGTGCGGGGAAATCAATAACACTCGTGACGCAATACGATGTCGAGCTCATCCAACGCATTGAGAAGGTTATTAACAGGCAGATGGAACTCTGGCCTACAGATGAAGAGGAAGTCGCACTACTGAAAGAGCGAGTGTCAGAGGCCAGTAGACTGGCTGCAAGCGAGCTCAGAGAGCAACAGAACACGAAGGGTGCCGGTGGGAGGAAGCGAAGACGGGAGGAGCCTGGAGGACGTGATGAGAAGGATCGAGATGACGATGTGATCGAAGCTGGGATGCCAAAACATCAGAAACGAGCCAAGAACAGAAAGTAAAAGTTGATGTTTCATTCTGCTAGTGGATTGCTGGATTTTCAGGTTTTTTTTTTGAATATGAATATGATCTTCACGCACCCATCATCGCATGAACATAAGGTCGGATCGAAGCACATATTTCGTCCCTTTCTTCACTTCTGATCCTTCATGCAACATGCACTCTTGACCGTGTCTAAATGGGACCATTACGGTATAGGTGTTATGTTATTCGTTGACACTGGCATATGAACACAACTCACCGATGTAACAGAGCAGTACCCCTAGTAAGAGGGGTGCTGATAGTCTCCCGGGGCTTCCCTCTCTCGTCCTTGTAAAACAAAGTCTGTTTCATAAGTCAGTTAGCTGACTGTAAGAGAAGTTGTAGGTGCATACTTCGCCGCCCTCGATACCATCCTCGAATCCTGTCAGGTATATAAGCAGCGTCCATTCCGACTTTGCACCAGTCAAGGTATCCCGGACGGAGTCATCGTAATGTGGCCTTCAATCAAATGCTCAACATACAGAATTCACCTAACAGATTGTGTATTGGATGCTTACCCAAAATACTGTGCAGGAGTATATTTGTAAACTCGAATGTTTGAATTGAAGGAATGGGGTAGTCGAGGGGTGTCACTGTTGGGGCACTTTACGGATGTTGGATACGGGAACGACGGGAGATGGGGCGTAAGGAGGGTATGTAGTTTCTGAGCGAAGTCCAACGAAGTTACAGAAAAGCGATCTATAGTGAAGTTCAGATGTGATTTCGATAGCAGCACACGGGTGGACTTACGGTTCACCCGCTCAGCTTCTCCACGTTTCTTCGGCGGTGTCAGCTCCAGCGGTAAGCTATCGATGAACTTCACATAAGCTTTACATTCTGCCGGAGAGAAGAAGTCCTAAACATGGTATCAGAGACTTGGCTTGCAAGGGAGCTTGCAGGCAAACGTGCCTCGATGACGAGGATCTGATCTTCGAGGATAGTCCGGCACTCCAGGTCAGTCTTGGGAGAAAGTTCAGGGAAAACGACAGATTGAGGAGGTGGATTAGTGGGTGCAGCCGTGGCGGAAGCCTTCGCGTCAGACTTCTTCTTCGCCATGGTAGGATGAAATGACAGTACTTAGAGATGAAGGAGGTTAAGCGAAACTATTTTGGGACACAAAGCCTTGCAAGCAAATAATGGTATTGTATTACAAGTAGCAAAAGTAGTTACAGTACTTTTAATAAATCATCGCACACCCCTTGTA
>JASFCW010000484.1:0-10739 GCA_036936985.1 Crucibulum cyathiforme
CCCTTTCTTGCAACCCTTTTGACCATACACAGGTATATTCACACAGACCCTTTTTTGCGGCCCTTTTCCTGCTCACATGGACCATATACGGCCATTCCCACGTTCCAAATGCGGGACTGCTCTCTTTTAATATAGTGGGATGATTTGGGGATTTTACCAGTTGTCACACCTCTGAGGTAAACATAATACCTCTCATCTGGAATTGTCAGTGAACAATTCAGACTAGTAGAACTGCTACTAGGGAGTTTCCACCACCCTTCCTCACTTCATTGGTCAGTAGTACAGTCTCTGCTACCAATTGAATATTCTTCTCTCTTATTGACATCTGTGTCTTTAAGTCTACTTCACCCTCAGCCTACCAACAGGCTACTCTTAGATCACTTTCCATTTATATTGCTAACCTTCTGTAGGTTATAATGTCAAGTCAAGTTCAGCATTGTCATGAACCATCTATTTGATTATTCTTTTAGTTTTAGTTTCTAATTATTGAACAGTTTCTATAATTTCGACATCAAGAACAAATAATAGCTCATGTCTACAACATGAGGATAAAGCACCTTAGTAGTAGTTATTTCATTTTGATCTTATATTAGAAACATGCTTGTAATATGAACTGAAGTATGCAGCTGCAGTGCACAGTAGTTATATTACTTACACATGTTTCCCTCATTATTGAACATGACCTAATTGCACCTTATGTGCATGGCCTTCTAGTATATATAGCAGTAGTAGTACACCCTTATTCTGTAGTCTTTAGCTGGTTGTTTCTTACCACCAATACTATTGGTCTCACTCCTCCTCCTCTTTCTCTCTGAGTTAGTAGTTTGCATATCAACCTCAGCACTCTCTTGTGAGATTGTGTTGATGTGCCTGACAAGCATGTCAAGTCAGTACAGCATGCACACAAAGTTAATATTCAGTATACCAAGTTATAAGCTTCTGATAAGCTTCACATTAAAGTTCTATTAATCAGTCACTAGTAGTCATGTACTACTCCAGCCAGTCTCCACTTCAGCAGCAATAAGCACTTGAAGTGCTCATCAACACCATATTCAAGGTTCCAACACCTTACCACCAGATCTCTACTCCTCCAGCTCTACAAAATCATACTGCCTTTTCAGTTGATTTGTACAGAAGTGCAATATTCACTCTTTCCTTGAACTTACTTGGGATAGCTGTCACATCCTGGAACTTTGTGCTCACCTTCTGTCCCTCCAGTTTCCTTCCAACACTCCTTCCATTTATGATCCTTGCTTTCCTTATTTGTATATAAGTTTCATCACCATGGTTCTCTTACAATTTATCTTAGTTTTGCATAGCCTTTGTACATCACCCCTTCCAACATTCCACTCTCCTCATTCTGTTACAACCATTTTATTTAGTCTCTATGATACTATCACCACAGCCTCCTTACATCACATTACCATTCTGTTTCTTATTCATCCCTAGTTTCCTTCTGTAGTATAAATACCCTCCACTTGTATCCTCCACTCCTCAGTTTGAATATTACAGTTAAACCACTCTACTCTTATCTATCTCACCCTTGTTATTAAGACTTATGTCTGATAACAACTCTGACCCCCCTCTGACTTGCCTCTGACTTCTCACTCCAACTCCTCGCAAATACTAGGACACCAAATAGATTGTGAAGGGCGCAGCACATAAGCTGAAGCCAACATCCATATGATTTATCCTCCATCCTCCTCTGTTAACCCTCCACTTCCCTCCGACCATTTCAAGATTTGACAGTATATTTGAACTCATACTTTGAATCTATTCCTCATAGCTACTACTGCAGTCTTCACTGATACACTATGCAATACCAAGAACTCGAATGCTCCTGCTGCAGCACCTGCCCCAGCAACTCAACACACTTCATCTACTCCTATACCTCAAGCCAACTCATCCTGCCCTAGTACTCTCATGCCTATGCCATCAGACCTCCCTCCAACCATCTTGCTTAGTCCTTCCATTTCTCACACCTCAGCACTGCCCCCAGATGGCGATGGTGACAGAGGTGATGATGATGACAATGACAACAATGATAACAACAATGGTTACTACCCACCAGCCAATGGTCCCCCAGATCATGATGATGATGGCAACAATGGCAATGGTGATGATGGTGATGATGGCGGTGACAATCCTTCTGATGATAGTTCTGCTTCTGACATTGACAACTCTTCCAACCTTGCTCAAGTACTTAGCATTTTTGCACAAGCAATGAAGAAACACTCCTCAAGTGATGGCAAAGCTAAAGTCCAGGAGCCTGATACATTTGATGGCACAGAACCCAAAAAGCTTTGCCAATTCATTCTTCAGAATTGACTCTATTTCTGGAACAAGGCCCATGCCTATCACCAAGACAAGTCCAAGGTCAACTTCGCACTCTCCTACTTGAAAGGTCCTGCACTGGAATGGTTCCAGCCAGACCTGGAGAATGATGAGGACAAGCCTTGGATGGATGACTATAGTGCATTCCTGGGCATCCTCTGTAGTAATTTTGGCCCTCTTGATCCTGTCACCAATGCTGAGACCAAGATGGAAATCTCTGGATGGCTGATAACCAACAAATTATCAAATATAACATTGCTTTCAACAAACTCAAGGGTCTTGTTGACTACAATGATTGTGCCCTCTGCCACACCTTCTACCACAGTCTTCTGGCTTGCATCAAAGACAAGATCTCTTGTGCTGGTAAACCCATCAAGTTTACTGACATGTGTCTTGCTGTGCAGAACATCAACCAACATTACTGGGAACAACATGCTGAGATCACATGCAAGTCAAAAGGTCATTCCAACAAAGACACCTCCTCTGACAAGCCTAAATCCCAGTACTTTACCACCCCCCATGCAATCACTAGGATTCCACCTGGAATCCACACCTCTATCTGGATTCCACATGGAATCCATATCAATTCCCTCAATTCCATATCAATTCCACCATCCATCATATGGATTCCACCTGAATTCCATGTGGATTCCATATCAATCCCCTCAATTCAAAAGTATCAATTTTACCATACATCCACTAGAAACCCATGTGGATTCCATGGAATATTATACTACTTAAAAATTAGAAATAAATTCATAGTAATTCAGAATAAATTAGTAAGGAGGTAGGGAGATGGGGGTATGTAGAGAGAGGGGAGGTAGGAGGGGAGGTAGGGAGACAGGGGTACATAGAGGGAGGGGAGGGGAGGAGACAGGGGTACATAGAGGGAGGGGAGGTAAGGAGACAGGGATACGTAGAGGGAAAGGAGGTGGGGAGATGGGTATATATAGAGGGAGAAGAGGTGGGGAGACAGGGATACATAGAGGGAGGGGCAGGGAGATGAGGGTATGGAGAGGGAGAGAAGGTGGGTTGATGTTGTGCTGCTGGGATAGAGGGAGGAAGTAGGGGTGGTGGGCCTGTTGTTGTTGCACTGCTAGTGTAGATGACAAGGAGGTGGGGAGGCAGGCATACACAAAGGGAGAGGTGGAGGTGGTGGGCTTGTTGTTGTTGCACTGCTGGTGTAGATGATGAGGAGGCAGGCATACAGAGGGAAAGGTGGTGGGGTGGGCCTGTCATTGTTGTGCTGCTGGTGGTGACAAGGCAAGGAGGTGGGCATACATAGAGGGAGAGGGGGACAAGGTGGTGGGTTTGTTGTTGCACTGCTGGTGTAGATGACAAAGGGCAGGCATAAACAGAGGGAGAGGGGGTTGAGATGGTGGGCTTGTTGTTGCACTGCAGGTGTAGATGATGAACAGGTGGGTATACAAGGTGGTAGGCTCATTGTTGCACTGCTGGTGTAGATGATGAATGGGTGGGTATACAAGGTGGTAGGCTTGTCATTGCACTGCTGGTGTAGATGACAAATGGGCAGGCATACGAGGTGGTAGGCTCATCATTGTGCTGCTGGTGTAGATGATGAACAGGTGGGTATACAAGGTGGTGGGCTTGTTGTTACGCTGCTGGTGCAGATGACAAATGGGCAGGCATACACAGAGGGAGAGGGGGATTGAGGTAGTGGGCTTGTAGCTGCTGTCATTGCTGGGGCTGAGCTGTCAGCATGGATGCATAGGAACAGAGATGAAGGGAAATGCTCACATAAATGCGTGAATGCAGGGAATCTGGTGGCTGCTGACATGGATGCTTGGATGCACAGACACAGGAGTCGAGCTAGCTGGTTGGAGATGTAGAGGCAGAGTTGAGGGGCAGGGTAGATGTGGTGAGGAGGCAGGGTACATGTGAGGGAGGTGGGGTCAATGTGGCAAGCAGACAGGCTCATAGCCATTGTCATTGCTGGAGCTGATCTGTCAGCATGGAGACAGTGTTTGACCTGGCCTAGCATAGAGGCAGGGTTGAGCTAGCAAGGATGCAGAGCTTTGGAATGTGGGTGAGCACAGATGGGGGTCTACAGGGTGTGTAGCTTATGCACCTTGGGCCTATTCCATCCTCTCCTCATTCTCCCAGCCTATTCTTACCCTCCTGATTGCCATGGTAGTGGTGGTGGTCAGCATCATTGTCATAGTCATTGCTGTTGTAGTCATCAGCCATAGTGAGGAAGATGGTGGTAGTGAGGAAGATAGTGGCAATGAGGAGGTGTGGAAACCACGGAGATGGAGAGGGGTGACGAGTACACATGCACCTCCCAGTCACATGACATGCAAATGCAAGCACTATGAATAGCACTAATACACCCCTGTTTACAATGGCTTGGTGGCTCAGTGGTTATGAGCACTGTGTAGACTATGATTTGTCATCATTGTCTGTGCACACGTTCAATTCCTGTTGGCTACACTAACTTATTTTTAATTATATCTTAATATATGCTATGGAATCATTCCATTCCTACTGGAATTTATGGAGTCCAGATGGAGTCCTGATGGATTCCATGGAATATTCTGCTTCCATTCCAAAACCATTGTAATGGGATGGAAAATAATTGAAATGTATAGTTCAAAATACTACAGTAATTATAAGTATATTTCACTTGGAATCCACCTGGAATCCACTTAAATTCCTAGGATTCCAGGTGGATTCCTAGTGATTACATGGGGGATGGTAAAGACCTTGAACAAATAGTCAACAGATGGATCTGGAATTAGTTGCACAGACAATTGATGATAAACAAAAGTTTAAGCTCAATGCACTACTAGATAGTGGTTGCACTGGAAGCTGTATCAATGCTACATTTGCAAAAGAAAACAGAATCAACACGCAAAAGTACTCACATCCAATTCCTGTTTACAACACAGATGGAACATTCAACTCTGGAGGATCTATTACTGATTACATCGAAATGAATATCCGAATCAAAGATCATCAGGAACAACTTCATTTCACAGTATCTAATCTAGGAAAGGCCCAGATGTTCATTGGTCATGAATGATTAAAACTTCACAATCCAGAAATAGACTGGAAAAACTCTAAAATTGAGTTTACCAGATGTCCTTTGGAATGTACCCTGCTAGTTTGAACTCCAATCCCTGAAAAAGACAATGACATCATTAAAATTGATGAACCTGAAATCAAAGATGGAGAACATCTCCTAATCATCAACCTGAATAAGGAAATGCAGTACCAAGCATTCCAGACTAAGTCATCTAAACTCACTGAACAACAATCAAAGGCAAAAAAGACAAAAACCTTTGAGGAAATTGTTCCTAAAGCCTATCACAAGTTCAAGGACATCTTCTCAAAAGAATCCTTCGATGAAATGCCACTGAGACAACCATGGAATCATGCTATTGAGTTAGTACCCAATGCTAAAGTTTTAGATTGCAAAATCTATCCCTTAAACCTAGCAGAACAGGGAGAACTTGATAGGTTCCTTACTGAAAATTTTGAATCTGGACAAATTAGACCCTCAAAGTCACCAATGGCATCTCTGTTCTTCTTTGTCAAGAAAAAAGATGGAACCCTCAGACCTATACAGGATTATCATTGATTAAATGACATCACAATTAAAAATAGATACCCTCTGCCACTTATTCAAGAACTAGTTGATAAGCTTAGGAAAGCAAGGTATTTTACAAAATTAGATGTCCAATGGGGATTCAACAATTAGGATCAAGGAAGGAGATGAATGGAAAGCAGCATTCCACACCAATAGAGGATTATTTGAACCACTTGTTATGTTCTTTGGATTAACAAATTCACTGGCAACATTTCAAACTATGATGAATGCAATATTCAAGCAGGAAATAGATGAAGGAAAAGTCATTATCTACATGGATGATGTACTTATCTTCACAGCTATGCTTGAAGAACACCGTATCATGGTAAAAAGAGTATTACAAAAATTCAAAGATCATAAACTCTTTTTGAAACCGGAAAAATGTACATTTGAACAAGCAGAAGTAGAATACCTCAGTCTTCTTGTTTCCCATAACCAAGTCAGGATGGATCCAGCAAAAATTCAAGGAGTTGTTGAATGGCTGACACCCCAGAACAAAAGAGACATTCAACAATTCTTAGGATTTGTTAATTTTTATAGATGTTTTATAATGGGATTTGCACATGTAGCCAAACCATTAACAGAATTAACTGGAAATAATACTTGGAAATGGACAAAGGAACAAGATGATGCTTTTGCAGAAATGAAGAAACAAGGTACATCAGCACCAGTATTAGCAATGCCCAATGATACAGGCAAATACTGCATTGAAGTAGACTCTTCAGATTTTGCAAACAGTGGAATTTTATCCCAGCAGCAACTCAATGGAACCTGGCAACCTATAGCATTCATATCTCATGCTTTAAATAGCACAGAAATAAATTATGAGATATATGACAAAGAAATGCTAGCAATTATGATGGCATTAGACAATTGGAGGCAATACCTTTTAGGTGCTAAAGAAGTGTTTGAGATTTGGACAGAACACAAAAATCTCGAATATTTAGGAAACCTCAGAAGTTGAACTGACAACAGGCTAGATGGGTAACCAACATGCAGGAATTCCATTTTACACTCAAACATAAAGCTGGAAAACAAATGGCAAAGGCAGACTTCCTCTTGAGATGAGCAGGTCATGAGAAGGGGGTAAATGACAATGAAAATGACATAATGCTTAAACCAGAGTATTTTCAGCAACACAATGTTGTAGGAATTGACAAAGCTCTAATGTCTCAAATCAAATGAGCATCAAAAAACAGAGACAAAGTCATTGAGCAGAATTTAGCAGTCAAGGAAAACAGTTGGAAGGAACTTGAAGATGGAACAATTACATGGATGCACAGAATCTATGTACCCAAAGATAAGAAACTTTGAGAAGAAATCATCCATCTTCATCATGACACAGCAACAACCAGACATCCAGGACAATATAAAACTCAGGAACTGATCACACAGAACTACTGGTGGCCCTGACTACAGGCAGACATCAGGAAGTACATTAGTGGATGTGAAGTCTGTCAAAGGTGTCACGTCCAGAAACTTCTACTGCACTTCTCATGCACTTTCTGTGTTCATCTGATTCTAACAATAGACATTTCCTTTTCTGTATGCGATATTTTTAGTTAACCATTCTCATGTCACCTATATTTAGTTCTGACAATTAGTTTAATCAGCTGATGTTTTCTTCCACATTCTTATGCTTATTATTCCACTCCATTTATTGTGTTCTTTACTTTGACATTGTGTCTTATATCTCATGTCTGTTTCCTATCCCCATATATATGAACAATTAGTTTACTTAGTATAAATACTTTGGTTTGTACTACTATGATCTTCAGTTCAAATATTATATGTTCTATACTCTTGACTTTTTCCACACTTCTCCTGTCTTACCCACCCTCATAGTCTTAGGCCTTGTGTCTTTGCTACAATTCTGATTCTACATTATCCAACCCCTTGATAAATCCAGGACACCTGAATAGATTGCGAAGGGTGCAGCACACAAGCTGAAGCCAAGTCTGTCTGATCTTTCCATGCACTCCTTCCGACGTTTTCCCACACACCCTAGTCTGTCCCACTCCATAACAAAAGGACTAAGCCAAATAGAACATCACCTGCAGCACCACTGGTACCTAATGCTATTCCAACAAAACCCTGGGAAATAATATCAGTCAACTTAATCAGACCTCTTCCAGAGTCATTAGGATCCAATGCTATTCTTGTTATAGTAGACAGGTTCACTAAAGCAGCCAAGTTTATCCCTATGACAATTGAGATCACATCAATGGGAGTTGCCAAGGAATTCAGGGATCACATTTTCAGGAACCATGGACTTCCCAAACAAGTGATTAGTGATTGTGGACCTCAATTTGCTTCTCAATTCATGAAGGATTTATTCAGGTTACTTGGAATGACACAGAACCTATCAACAGCTTATCACCCTCAGACTGACAGACAAACAGAAAGGGTTAATCAAGAGGTTGAACTCTATTTAAGGATATTCATCAGCCACAGACAAGATGATTGGTCAGAATGGATGTCACTCATGGAATTCTCCTATAATGACAAAGTTCACACATCAACCAGTTACTTGCCGTTCTTCTTAAATTCAGAACAACACCCATGGAAAGGAATCAAACCTTCTGGAATGGTTAAAACCCAAAGTGTACAGGAATTTGTTGACATGATGACATGCACATGTCAAGAAGTGGAAGCATCGCTTAAAATTGCTGCCAAAAATATGAAGTGGTTTTATGATAGGTCCACTAAACCATCACAAGAATACAAATCTGGAGATAAGGTTTACCTAGAAGCAATCAACATCACAACAGATTGCCCAGCCAAGAAACTGGAAGATAAATGATATGGACCTTTCAAAATACTTGAGAAAGTCAGATCATTGGCTTACAAGTTAAAACTCCCAGCCCAGTGGAAAAGAAAGCACCCAGTCTTCCATGAATCCCTGTTAACACCATTCTTGGAATCAATGTCATCATTCCAGAATCAGGAACCCCTGCCACCCCTGGACATAATTGATGGACAACCTGAATACAAGGTTGAAACAATTCTAGACAGCCAAATCAAACAAACAGGACACAGTCATAATCAATGACCAGTAATGAAATATTTGGTTGAATGGAAGAACTACCCAAAGGAAGCCTGAACATGGGAACCCATCAGTAACCTAGAAAATAGCCTTGAATTAGTAGAGGAGTTTCACAAAAACCACCCAGCCACCCCCCACTTGCAAACATGATCTTTACTCATCATACCCAGACATTCTTTTGAAACCACATCCTGAAACACTGGAACACTATGGACATCTACAACTTCACCCCCACAGAAAGGACAATATTACTCATTGTCATTATTGTTGGAATCCTTGCCTTCTCCATATGGTTCATTCTCATCACCTATTGTTGTATCTGGCCTAACAGCTGTATATCGGAACAAAGAAACAATGGAGACATATGTCTCAGAACAATGGGAAGCTTGGCAGAAGAGGAAGCAGCTTGATCACGAGGACATGATTCATAGAGAGGGGGTAATGTCATGAACTGTTCATTTTTGATTATTCTTTTAGTTTTCTTTTCTAATTATTGAACAATTTCTTATAATTTTGACAACAAGAACAAACAAAGCTGACTCATGTCTACACATGAGGATAACATACATTAGTTGTACATATTTTATTTCATTCTATTATTAGTATACACACATTTGTAATGCATGTCACAGTATGCAGCTGCAGTGCACAGTCATAATAATTAAATACACATGTAGTACACATGTCTTGACTTGCCTCTACCATGACTCCTTATGAACATGTTTCTTAGTATATATAGTAGTAGTTGTAGTCACTATTCTGTAGTCATTAGCTGGTCATTTCTTACTGCCAATACTATCAGTCTCATACCCTCCTCACTTCTCTCTCTCTTGAGTTTGTAGTTTGTGTATCAACCTTGGCACTCTCTATTAAGATTGTGTTGACATGCCTGACAGGGAGGGACAGAGGGGCACACCCATGTTGAAGGAGGCAGTTGCACCTGGACCCTGGTATAAGTCTGGTTGCACCATTGTAGAGGAGAAGGGAGGAAGGAGAGGGAGGAGGGGTCCTTGCCCTCTCCTCCTTGTCCTCTCTGCTCTCTCCTCCTTCTTGCCCTTTCCTCCTTGCCCTCTCCTTGCCCTCTCCTCACCCCCTCCTCATCCTCCTTCCCTCCTTCTCACCCTCTCTTTCTTGCCCTCTCCTTCTTGCCATCTCCTTCTCACCCTTCCTTCTTGCCCTTCCTTTCTTGCCCTCTCCTTGTCACCCTCTCCTTGTCACCCTCTTCTTGTTGGCCTCTTTATGCTCCTCTTCTCTTTGCCCTATCCTCATCCTCATTGCTGCAGGTTGTCTTGCTGGGTGTTTTCACCAGCAGAGGTCATGGTGGAAGAGCACACCAGCCCACATCTCTATTGGAGAGGAGGGGCACATGGTGCTGTGGCAGAGGTGGCAGCAGGTGGTTGCAGCAGAGATGGAGGTGATGGATGAGAGAATTACCACACCCAAATTCAGCCATTTGGCAATTGCCAAGAATGCCTGTGATTAGTTGGAATAATGGGCCACTTGTCCAGCATTCCATTGTCAAAGAAAGGAAAGCATTCCCTACCTCCTGTACTCACCCATTAAAAGTAGTCAGCATTTGGATATGTAACTATATTGTTAAAATATGTTACTGAAGTTCTTGGGCATTTATTATATTTTTAGAAAACTTGGGGTTGTGGGCCGTTGCAAGCATGGCAGTACAAGTCTCTTTTTTTTGGTGGTGAGATTTTTTTGAATTTGATTAGTATTTTTCGCATTTTATTCATCTAT
>JASFCW010000485.1:0-10733 GCA_036936985.1 Crucibulum cyathiforme
AATATTTATCGGCATAATTTTATTTAACATCTCTTGTACAAAGCCCCTTCCCTCTATGTCTTTTAAGTATAAAGCCCAAGCCTGCTGAAGCTGGGCCAAAGCGCTGGCCTCCAGGAAAAGCCTGGCCCACACAGCACTACTCATGCACTCAGCTTCCCACTCAGCAACCTCCTCTGAATGGGCCACTATCATTTCCTTCCACTGCATTTCCAAATTCTCTCTCTCTACCTGCTTATGATTCTTTTCTGCCCTCCTGGTCTCCTTCTCCTGCTCTACCTGCTTCTTTTTGTTCTCAATGATCTGCTTCTGGTTTACAACTTCACAATCAATCACATGCCTTGCTGTAGAAATCTAGATCCGATCACAATAGCTCAGTCAATGTATAATGGACTGATATTAGACTCATATGTACCTAGATCCGATCACAATAGCTAATAGGCTATGTAAGTACTAGTATGAGTGAATAAGAAATATAAGTGGCTCACCTCAGTCAATGTATAATGGACTGAGGTGTTAGGCCACTATTTACAATGTATATATAGGTATCTAATAGCCAAAGGAAGGAGGGATAAAGAAGGGGGTGATAAAGGATGAAGTAAATAAAGGAGTGGATAAAGGTTGATTATGTTCACAGTGTCCATGACATCTCAACACTTGCTTGATGCACTCAACTGTCACACTTGCTGTCCCCTTTGTTGCTTCCTCACCAATTCATTTCTCTTTCCATCAGATTACTCTTGTATGTCATATCACTTGAATTGGTAACTCCCCTGATACAGATGTATCACTAAAAAAAAAAATCATGTTGTATATTTCACCTGTTACTGAGGTATCAATGGATTTAAAAGGACAATCATTCAAATTCTCGCATTTTTGATGATATTCCTTGATGCTCTCCTCAGCATGTTGAAAGAAATATTCTAAAATTTAGTATATTGTAGATGTAATATAATTCCAAATTTCTAGGCAAACAGAGGTGAAATGAGGGAAATAGAGCCTGCTGTTTAAAGGAGTGGTGGTACACTGTATCTTATGAGTCATGACTCTGAGACACTGATTGAGATGGATGGAATACATTGTAACCATAAATGGTTACAGACATAATGAATGTCATTGTTGTGAGATGAACCCACCCACGCATCTGGAATAGCTTCACAGCCTTGTGAGTTTTGAGAAAGATGAGCCATGCATTTTCCATGGGAGACCCGGCAATGGTATTGGCACCCTTCTTGTCACTCCAAGTCCACCCAGTGTGATTCTGGATGGCCTGTATAGCTCGAAAGGTTTTGTGCAACTCAAAGGCAAAGAATGATGAGAAAACAGATTCATTGAAGCACAAAGAGTACTCAGTTTTGATGGCACCATTTTGCTCTACTAAATCTCCCTAAAAGAATGATTCTTATTACATAATCCATAAAGTACAGGACAATGTGTGGGAGAGTGATGTGATTGAATGGGATGAGGTGTGGTTTCAAGTAAAAATAGGCCAAATTGTGAGGTAATTGACAGCATTGCATATCTAAAGTTGCTTTATTTTACAGGGGAAATTAGGATTTACCAATATTGCAAGTGGATGTATAGGTGAAATTAGGATTAACTGGGAAATGAGTGTACAGGGAAGTGACTAACTGTTGTAAGCAGTGAGTGTACATGGAAGTACATGGAATTAGGATCAGCTATTGTAGAGAGTGAGCAGAGTAGGGGATTAGGATTGACCATGTGGTAAGTGAGTGTACAAGGGAAATTAGATTAATTATTGTGGAAAGTATATATATAGGGAAATTAAGATTGACCATTGGGGTAAGTATGTATACAGGCCCCAGGGAAATTTGGATTAACCAGTGAACCACTGTGGAAAGTATGTATACAGGGGAAAGCAGGATTAACCATTGCATACCACAAATGAGGATTAATTATTGCATATCACAAATGTAGATTAACCATGGCATACCGCAAATTAGGATTAACCATGGCATACCAGGAACCATGGCTGCAGCCATGGGTCTAAAATACTAGTAAAAAGTAACCAGAGACAAATTTGCTCATTGAGTTAGGTCTCTACCAACTTAAAAAGCATGTTTCCAATGTAGTTTACCCAAATAAGTATTTGTGACCAGCATGAAAATCGATCTTTGTTTTTGTCATGTTTAGCTGTCAACAACTGTACCTGGACGTTCATGCTTATGTCCAAACTTAAAATGTTTAACCAGCTTGCATAAGCACTCTATGTCACATTCACTCACTTCGCTTTATTCATGTCAGCCATCATCTAAATGGCAGTGTTGTTTACTCAGCTGTACGATTGTTCAGATTATTCTGTTCTGTGACTTGTTGGATATTAGTAATTACCACGCATCAAATCAGTGGATGTTTTAACAAACGGTGAGCATTGTCTGTGACTTACAAGGTACGCTAGTGGCATACTTTCAGCAACATGCTAGGAACTAGAACTAGCCATTTCATTTCCACAGTCAAATACCGTGCTTTAAATATCGTTCTTTAAATATGTGAATAGCATATTACCTTTGAGAATCATCTCTCTATGCTCCCAATCGCGTTGTAATTCGTACATACACACTCACAGTTTCTCTCCTTGCTCCTCCAATGCTTCTCCCATGAACTTCGGCACGATTGCCTCACATAACGGTGCCATGTATGCCCGAGTTTCGTAGCTATGAATTGGCCCGGATGCTGTTTTTCTGGTTGGCAGTGGTCAAAAAGAACTTACTTGATCTATATTTATCTGCGAGCCCCATGTATGGGCGCCGCCGCGCTGGTATATCTCCTATGAGGGAAGATCATTTCAACATCCATTGATACTTACATTAAATTCACACGGGGATCAAAGGTTCCCTAAATTCGGAGACGAAAGCAAATCATGGAAAGATATAGTTATTCTCTTACCAAGATATCAATTGAGATTCATAGCGATTGTAATGCCAATAACGATGGTCCCTTACCTCGACCGGTGCTCAACTTTCATGGTTCACTCGAGTCCCGAACTAGAATGGCACGGCTGCCGAACTCGATGGCTCTCAGGGTTCATTGTCATTTTGTATCCTCGGGAAGCCGAAACATGGATCACTGTGGCAGCCATTCATTCGGGTGTACTTAAACTTGAAAGGCCCGCGATGGCATCATCACGTCCCCGTTCTTGCTCTCGCCGTCGCCGCCGATGATTCCTGTACAGCCGTATCTCCCATGGAAAAGTAAGTAGCTTCTCGCCTCGGAGTCACTATTACATGCTTTCTAACGGCTTGTTCTTTTCTCCGTTCTATCAGTATCGATATCTATCCTGCATCTGATCGCAGCATTATCCTCCGCGCTTAGAGTTGAGTATCGACGTCGAACTCGTCGATTATGGTGGGACGATTACGCATCAATAGTCCCCGCGGTCTTTGAATGTTTCACGATTGCCAACATTTGGCTTCGACTCAGGCGTCATGGTGGGTCCTGTTTATACTTGGATGTCGCGACACCATTGGATGCTGATATCTGGGTCTTCAGATGACTCCGAGCGTTCGCAGCACTTTAAAGCTGCATTCAGCTATATGAACTCGGCATTTTTCTGCTTCATCATCTGGTTCGTATTCCACATTCTCGTATAGTCATCATTGAATGTCATCTTTCCCCTTTAGGTGGTCGCGGATTAGCCTAGCTCTCGCGGTGGTTCGTATTACCCCAGTATGGTCGAAAAGTCGGCCATGGGTTATTGGTTTTACATGCGCATTCATCCTGAACTGGATCGCACTCTTGCTTGGAATGACGATAACTTGTGCTTTGAATACAACCTGGCAGCACGTCAAGGCGGATATCCTTATTTGTGGGCCATCTTATGGAGTGACTCTTGCCAGCGTAACAAGTTGTGTTTCATTCCTATATCTTCTTTAACCATAATGATTTACATGTTTGCAACAGCTGATGTCATAGGCGACCTCTTACTGGTCGGATTCCCGCTATACAGGTTATGGTATATCAAACTTCAACCTGCACAGCGTCGTCTGGTGCTACTCGTATTCTCTACGAGTGTTTTAACCCTGGTAGCAGCAATGACAGTGGCTATTGTTTCTTATGGAAATTTCTTTAAAGGTCCTGGGGCACTGCTTGTGTGGCTTATGACGACGAACATCGAGGTGAGTTACCCAATTTATCTTAATTCCATTTCTTTCCTAATATTCGGTATCATTCTCAAGGAATCGATTTCAGTTGTTGCTTGCAACCTCCCGGTGCTCGTTTCATGGGGATATCGTGTCTACTCTCGCGATGGCGAGGATGCATCGGGCGATCATATTACACCCCACTGGAGTCGTGCCGCTCCTGGTGGACTATCAACCCCGACTTTCGTACTGACAGATTTATCTGGCAATCGCAGCCAAATCTCTGAGAATGTCGTACAAATATCTGCATCAGAAACGTCTCTTCCTAGCCAAATCAAAACACGGGACGAGGAGAGAATCAATGAAGGGCCGAAGGTTACGGAGGACTTTCTTGATGCAATCTCGAGGAAGGACATCATAGTTTAAATTGCCTACTTTTGGACAATGGATGTCTTAACGCAGTTTAAAGAAAGTAGTCTAGTCTTAGCATAATTCGATTAGAACTTGAAGGATGATCAACAAACACAATATAATTCGAAATGCCCTTTTAGCTAGGACTCGCACTCCGCTGCGGTTGAGTCTCTACCAAATGGGCTACGATCGGCCGGTGACTCGCGAGAGACATATCGACCACAGCGCTGCTGCTGGAATGGCTGAAAGCTGATGTAATGGCCAAGGGTGCGCTGATAGAGGCAAGAGCGACAACGACCCAGTTGATGGTGACCATGACTCGCGAGAGAAACCTTTTCACAGAACTCTGAGAAGACGAGACAGATAGAAGTGATATCGAGGAATCATTAATCAGACTATCTCTTGTAGAGATCCAATCATGAACGAGCATGAGGATGTTGTTCTCAGAGACATAGTCGAGTCGATCACTAATTCTATGACGTTTGTCAACCAAGTAAGAGATCTAGATGGTGAACTAACCAAGGCTTGAAATAAATCTATTCGTTCGGTTGGTAGATATACAGTCGCGCTTCATCATCGTTTCAAACTGTCTCGTGAACCCTCAAAGCACTCGAATATATTGAAATGCTTTCATTTGGCGTTCCCTGTGTCATTCTATTGAATTATGTTAAGACGACTATAATCTTCTGTAAGCTGCATTAAGTTATTGTTTCATTGTCCGAAAGTAAGCAAGTTAAACTATGATAAGCTTCCTCGAAATTGAGTCGGGGACTTCCTCTGTAACCTTCCAAGTGTCTAAATTGTCGTTCTCTTCACGTTGGGTTGCGATCTGGCTGGGAAGAGACGCTTCCGATGTTGATGTTTGAACGACATTGTTTGACGTTTGACTGCGACTGCTAGATAGATCCGGCAGTACAAAAGTTGGCATTGACAGTTCACCTGGAGCGACTCGACTCCAATGGGGTGTAATGTGATCACCCGAGGCATCATCGTCATCACATGAGAAGGCACGATACCCCCAAGAGACAAGCACAGGGAGATTGCACGCAATAACTGAAATCGCCTCCTTAGGAACCATGAAAAAATCAGATAACAAATCGAATAAGATATACCGCATTACTCACCTCGATTTTCACTGTCATCACCCACACCAGTAATGCTCCAGGACCTTTGAAAACCTTTCCATATGAAACGACAGCGAGCACCACTACTGCGATGAGAGTTAGAAAGCTCGTAGAAAATACGAGTAACACAAGGCGACGCTGCGCAGGTTGAAGTTTGATGCACCATAACCTGTACAGTGGGAATCCAACCAGTAAGAGGTCGCATGTGATGTCAACTATATAGAAAAAAGTCAAATACGTCTAAAGCAACATTGGAGGGAATCCCAACTTATTACGCTGACAAGCGTTACTCCGTAAGACGGCCCACATATTAAGAGATCCCCCTTCAGGTGTTGCCAGGCTGTATTCATAGCGCATGTTACTGTCATTCCGAGCACGAGTGCGACAAAAATCAAAATGAATGCACA
This sequence comes from Crucibulum cyathiforme, assembly GCA_036936985.1. Lineage (NCBI taxonomy): Eukaryota > Fungi > Basidiomycota > Agaricomycetes > Agaricales > Nidulariaceae > Crucibulum > Crucibulum cyathiforme. The sequence goes on from JASFCW010000485.1 coordinate 6,040, forward strand.
AGTAAAACCAATAACCCAAGGTCGAGTTTTCGACCATACTGGAGTAATGCGAACGACCGCAAGAGCAAGGCTGATTCGTGACCACCTAAAAAGGAAAGTAAACATTCAGTGACGACTACACGAAGGAATAGGAAATTACAACACGCACCAGATGGTGAAGCCGAAACATGTCTGGTTCATATAACTTAGTGCGACTTTCAAGCTCTGTGAATGTTCAGATTCATCTAAAGACGTAGATATCATTATTGGTTTGCGTTGAAAAGTAGAAGTAAAATCAGAATGTACCAAAACGTCTGAGCCGAAGCCAAATAACGGCAATCGTAAAACACCCAAAGATCGCAGGGACTATTGATGCGTAGTCATCCCACCATAAGCGCCGTGTCCGACGCCGATACTCAACTCTAAGCACAGAGGATAATGCTCCAATCAGATGTAGGATCGATATGGACACTGATGGAATGGAGGGGTGAATGAACAGTCAGCAAGCATGTAGTAGCCTTTTCGAGGCGGGAAGCTACTTACCTTTCCATGGGAGATACGGCTGTGCAGGAATCATCCGCGACGAGGAGGGGGAGCGAGAATGGGGGCATGGCGAAATTGTCGGGGCCCTCAATGTTTAAACTACGCAAGAATCAATGGTTGCAGGGATTCATCCTTCGGCTGTCAATATGAGGGTACAAAATGTCAACCAACCCTGAGTGTCATTGAGTTGGGAAGCCGTGCCATTCTAATTCGGCACTCAAGTCAACATTGAAAGTTAAATACCGGTCGTTTTTAATTTTTTATTGACTACGAGGAACAGCGTCTGGGCCAATTCATAGTTATGGGCCTCAGCATATGTGGCGCGCTTATAGGAGGCATTGAATGAGTATGGAAAGTAACTGCGAGCGTGTACAAGTTGAAACGCGAGTGGGAACAACGAGAAAGTTATGAAAGCCATAGACTATTCAGGTATCTTTTACGATATACACAAAAACCTCTATTGGACTGCAGGAACGGAATAGCTAGTTCCTAGTAGTACGTCGCGTAAAGTGTGCCTAGCGAGTCACTCACAACACGCCATTAGTTGAAACATCCAGATATTCGATGCGAGGCAACATCGAATGAGCCCTCAGTACTGAATAATCTAGGCAGATATATTATACGGGAACAATTTGCATGGCTGACATGAACGAGCAATGTCGAGCTTGTCACTGTGCAGATTTACTAAGCAAGTGAATCTGAGGCCATCAGGATTAATGCCAGTGTCATGGAGACATTATAGCACAACCCCAGTATATTCATAAGTAAAGATCTATTTCAGGGAATTGCGAAAAGATACAGCTTAGAGCCTTAACTATCCATGTAAATATCATATTCCGCCAGCTCATCATCCTCCAAATCCCCATTTACGTCCCGAACTGCATCAGAAGCCTCGCTCACATCATCTTCGACAATGTCCATACCGTCATGCCCATCGAAAATTTCAGTGAGGTTAACTTTATCCCCATCATTGACGCCTTCATCCATCCAAAATTGTGGATTTAACAACTTCAAGCGCTGGTATACAGCCTCCAGAAGACTATCCGAGTCAGGATCGTCCAAACGAATCATCGCATGTTCGCCGAATGCACTGCTGAGCACTGCATCAGGTTCGAGCATTGTCTTCGACGATGTCTCATACATCATTTCTGGAGAAGGCTCAATCGGTCTCCAATAACGTGCTCTCGATGACGCAGAAGAAGGTTCACTTTCATGAGGAACATAATCCGGGTCTTTATTCATCGCTCGGACTGTATGATTCACTTTAGGTCTATGAACCTCCTCGTAGCGCCATTTCGAACCAACTGCAAGAATGCAACCAAGGGCTTGAACAAGTGGTTCAGATTCGAAGATATGGTCTGCTTGACACATAACTTGCTTTCTGAGCACCGCCAAAGCAACGATATTCGCTTGGAATTTAGGCTTCTTAATCTCGATTACGAGATCGAAGATGGATATCTTTCCGTCCTTCCATAATTTGAAAACACGCCTCAAGAAATCTGGGACGCGCGTTGACCATAGGCGATGCGCTTCTTTTAAAAGCTTTTTGTCCTCCAATGACAGTCTCCCTTTGATAATAGAGGTGTACGAATCGACTCCAGGCCGAGAGACAGGAATGGTGATGTTTTGTGGCATGATAGGGTCGAATGGCGTATCCGACCATCGTAAATTTATTCGAGGAGACTCAGATAGCTTCCGTTTAGGAGGGAGATGTGATGGAGCATTTGGTTGCGGAGAATGAGCCTTGCGCACAGGCGATAAATTGGGGACTGGAGGGGTGGATGTATATATGGGCTTATCTAGTGAAATTAGATCAAGCAGATCTGGAGACTCGGAACGTTCTGGTTTCAAGCCCAGCAGCTGGTGTAGCTTAGTGGTAAGAATTCTGCGGTCAAGGAGGTGGAGTTGGGCTGGTGAATGATCCTGGTGATGTGCTACGGGATCGTGTTTAATATCCAGCTCGTCTGTAGAGTGTGTATTGTCACGAAGAGGTTTTTCCTCGTGTGAAGCCTTAGTCAGGTTAGAATATTTCACCATGCCATCGATGGAAGATCCTCCAGCCCAGTATTTCATATCAGCTATTGGCTCTTCATGTGTCCAAGAATCATCGAAAGAGTTGTCGCCGTCATCTACGACATCAAAGGACACAGGATGCTGGGGAAATATTATGGGTATTGTCATCGAAAGCTGTCTTCTTTCTATGCGATCTAATTTATGTGCTGCAAGATCCCAAGGCCCGTACCATGGGCCTTCACGGTGATCGAACGAGGCGTGAGCAAGAGCGAGATCCAGCTTCAAGTCATCATCGGAGAGGTATTTGAGGTACTCAAATGATGTCTCATTCGAACAAGTTGACAGCGTCGTCATAAGAGCTCCGATATGCTGGGCGTATGAAAACGAATACACATAGAATGGCAAGCAGATACCTCGAAGAACGAAAGGAAGAACGTCGTAGGAAAGTCCCAAGACCCATGCACCATGTCACCGATAGAAAACGCCAGCGCTCATCAGCTTCGGAAATGCCATGGGGTGCACTGCCACATCAACGTGGATTCTGTGCCATGAGCCTATGAGCGTGGATATAGATGCGATAGCGAACATAAAGTCGTACTGGAGTCAGTATATACCATAGCACACCCACGGAGATGGATTGGGCAACAGATGGCTGAAAAGAAAAGAAAAGAAAAGAAAAGTGTTGTGTAAATATGCACTAGGTACTGAGCTGTTAGGCTATAGGTTACAAATCCATGAGGTGTCGTCTACTGTATCTACAGTTTATATACCTCTAGCTAGTGTATCTAGTACTTTCTACTATTGTCTACAATACTGTATACTAATACTAGACCATGACTAATATTCTGGCAAGTGCAGATTATACTCCAACAAAAAGCACGAAAGACGAACAAGGAGCAATTATCATATGGCTGTGCCAGTGCCCATTTGACTCAGAGTCATAGGGTGCTTATGTAACATGTTCAGATTGGATATAACTGGCCAGCAATTGGCGCCCATCTACTTTTGCACTCAACCACCATTGCGATGTCAGATACAGATATAACGCCGCGACTCAGAACCATAACGGTGCGTTTCAGTAGCTCTATTCCGTTTAATACTATCTAAATCTTCTTAGCTTGATTCATACCCAGGAAACTCGTCAGGCAACACTTCTCCAGAGCTCTCTATGGTGGCACGCCCGCTTCGGAAGCCGTCTGCGACGCGTATCGCTAGGTTTCCTCCTTTACCCGCTGACGTCTCCCACTCTAAACGGTACTACTTTTATGGCTGGCACTTAGACTGGGACTGGCTCTTGAACCTTGCTCCCTCGAACAACTATCCGTCTAGATACACCACTTATAACACCTACGACGGCATCCTCTATCTCCGCGCTATCTCTGGCTACGAACATATTTATCCTGCCAACGGACTTGTGGAGAATGGGGAGAAGTTCGATGGTGAACAGCGGGGCGTTGGGACGGATCGCATGATTGACCTCCTCGTTGTTTGGGTCAATAAGAGGGATCTTGCGCACCGCAGGCCAACGGAACTACAGCTTGCGAAGCTCATCAAGACATTTGGAGCAAAGCCGAGATGGTTCAAAGATGGTCGGCCCAGGAAATATTTTGATGAGTATGAAATGTAGTGGTTGTAGTGCGTTACGACTTTACGACCAGCATTCAGACTAGCTTCAGCGGAACATTATTGTATTAAATCACGTATTGTCATTTGTATATCCTCTCGCATTTTTAGTTATTTCTTTTCGCGTTTTGGTGATATTGAATATCGAAGATTGAAGGCTTTTGAACTTGTTCCACTGGATGACTTCCTATAAGTATTTGGAACGATCTGGAAGTTCCGAATCGCTTCAAATGACCTGATGCTCAGTTTCCAAGCTCGTCAGTTACAATATTTCAAATCCAATCCCATTCTAGATCTTCCAGAGCCTGGAGTTTGAAAGGATCCTCCTGACTCCCCTCCTAGACCCTAAGTCGCGATCCAAACCCTTTCGCATGGCTTACCGACGATCCCATCAGTTGCAACGCATATGCCATCATTTAGCTATGATGACGCGTTTGGCGTGCTGGCGGCAAGAAATTTGTTACGAGTCTTATGTAATAAGAATCGTTCTTTTAGGGAGTTTCAGTCGAGCATTTTGTCCAACATCAAAAGTGAGC
>JASFCW010000487.1:0-10713 GCA_036936985.1 Crucibulum cyathiforme
ACACTCGAACACAAAGCTGGAAAACAAATGGCTAAAGCAGACTTCCTCTCGAGACGAGCAGGTCATGAGAAGGGGGTAAATGACAATGAAAACGTCATAATGCTAAAACCAGAATATTTTCGGCAACACGATGTTGTAGGAATTGACGAAGCTCTGATGTCTCGGATCAAACGAGCATCTAAAAATAGAGACAAAGTCATTGAAAGGAATTTAGCAGTCAAGGAAAACGGCTGGAAAGAACTCGAAGATGGAACTATCACTTGGATGCATCGTATCTATGTACCAAGAGATAAGAAACTGAGAGAAGAGATCACATATTCAGAAATCATGGACTTCCCAAAAGAGTAATCAGCGATCGAGGACCTCAATTCGCTTCTCAATTCATGAAGGATTTATTTGGACTTCTAGGAATGACCCAGAACCTGTCAACGGCTTATCATCCTCAGACGGATGGACAAACAGAAAGAGTAAACCAAGAAGTCGAACTCTATCTTAGAATCTTTGTCAATCACAGACAAGATGATTGGTCTGAATGGATGTCACTCGCGGAATTTTCATACAACGACAAAGTTCACACGTCAACTGGTTATTCACCATTCTTCTTGAATTCAGGACAACACCCGTGGAAAGGAATCGAACCTTCAGGAACGGTTAAAACTCAATCGGTACAGGAATTCGTAGACATGATGACGCGTACACGTCAAGAAGCAGAAGCATCGCTTAAAATCGCTGCCGAAAACATGAAACGCTTCTACGACAGATCAACTAAACCGTCGCATGAATACAAATCTGGAGATAAGGTTTACCTTGAGGCAATCAACATTATGACGGATCGTCCAGCCAAGAAACTGGAAGATAAACGATATGGTCCATTCGAAATACTAGAGAAAGTCGGATCATCGGCTTACAAGTTGAAACTTCCAATCCAATGGAAACGCAAACACCCAGTCTTCCACGAATCCTTGTTGACACCATACTCGGAACCGACGTCGTCATTCCAAAACCAGGAACCACCCCCGCCACCGGACATTATTGATGGGACACCTGAATACGAAGTCGAATCTATTCTAGATAGCCGAATCGAACAGACAGGACGCGGTCGCAATCGACGACCGGTAATGAAATACCTGGTCGACTGGAAGAATTATCCAAAGGAAGCCCGAACATGGGAACCCATCGGCAATTTAGAGAATAGCTTGGAACTTGTGGAAGAATTCCATAAAAACCACCCCGCCGCTCCTAGATTACAGACGCGCTCACTACTCATTGTACCCCGACACTCATTTGAAACTACACCCAGAACCCCTGGAAAACTATGGACTTCGTATGGACCACAAAAACCATTACCAGCATTACGATCGGAGTTATCGTTACACTCTTTGCCCTCATCGTCTTCACCGGCATCATCTACGCCACTCACTTCGCTAACCGCGATATATCAGACAACCCGCTCAACGAACCAATACATCTCAGAACAATGGGAGAAATGGCAGCAGAGGAAACAGCTTAATCACGAGGACGTGATTCTTAGAGAGGGGGTAATGTCATGAACCGTTTATTTTTGATTATTCTTTTAGTTTTCTTTTCTAATTATCGAACAGTTTCTATAATATCGACGACAAGAACAAACAACAGCTCATGTCTACGACATGAGGATAAAGCACCTTAGTAGTAGTTATTTCATTTCGATCTTATATTAGAAACATGCTTGTAACATGAACCGCAGTACGCAGCCGCAGTGCACAGTAGTTATATTACTTACACATGTTTCCCTTATTATTGACATGACTTAGTCGCACCTTATGTGCATGGCCTTTTAGTATATATATTAGTAGTAATACGTTCTTATTCTGTAGTCTTTAGCTGGTCGTTTCTTACCGCCAATACTACTGGTCTCATACCTCCACTCCTCCTCTCTAAGTTGATAGTTTGCGTATCAACCTCGGCACTCTCTGGTATAGAGTTGTGTTGACGTGCCTGACAGTGTCCTGGTATTTGCAAGGAGTTGGAGTGAAAAGTCAGGGGTAAGTTGGAGGGGGTTCAGAGTTGTTATCAGATGTAAGTCTTAATAACGAGGGCGAGATAGATAGAGCAGAGAGGTTTAACTTTTTATATTCAAACTGAAGAGCAGAGAATACAAGCGGAGGGTATTTATACTATGGAAGGAAATTAGGGATGAATAAGAAATGGAATGGTAACGTGATGTAAAGTGGCTGTGGTGATAGTATCATAGAGACTAATAAAATGGTTGTAACGGAACGAGGAGAGCAGAATGTCAGAAGGGGTGATGTACAAAAGCTATGTAAAACTAAGATCAATCGTAAGGGAACTATGGTGATGAAACATATATACAAATAAGGAAAACGAAGATCAAAAATGGAAGGAGTGATGGAAGGAAGTCAGAAGGATGGAAGGTGAGCGCGAAGTTTCTGGATGTGACAGTGTTCCCCCCTTAGGGACCAAACCCTTGAGGTCTGTGCATAAGTTTGTACCTGTTGTCGAATGGGCGATGACATGGCCAAGTTGAAATTTCCATCTCTTCTCCATACCACATCATACCTGTCAATTGCACCTCCTCTCCCGCTTTTATCTTAGTCAACATGTCTCCCTTGAGTAGTCTCGAACAGCTTCTCAAGCTTCAGCAACAAATCCAGCAACAGCAGGATCAAGACCAGAAGGAGTGCAAGGCGCGGGATCAGGTGCACCAGGCCCAGATGGAGGAGTTGCGTGCAGCTGTGGCTGCAGCAATGGCCAAGCAAAAGCGGTTGGATGAGGAGCGGAAACGGAAGGAGGCGGAGGAGGCTGCAGAGAAGCAGAAGGTGGAGGAAGCGAAGTGGAAGGCGATGGCGAAGAAACAGCCAGTGGTAGAGATACCACTGAGGGCTATGTCAGGGGCCAGGTTGGCAGATGCACAGGCGAGGGAGAAAAAGGAATGCCAGGAGGAAGCCACGGCATGGAAGGCTCAGAGGGACGAGAAGTGGAAGGCAGTGGACACAATGGATGATGAGGAGGAGGAGTTCCAGGTGAGTAATCTGCACTCTTCCCAGATTGTTGTTGACTTATTTTGCAGCCATCAGATGACTCGCGGAAGATGGTGCCCAAGAACAAGGGCGAAGGTACAGGGCGAGTAAAGCGGAGTGAGGAGCATGTGCCTACTTCAGTCTTGTGCAAACTTTGCACAAACGGTGGTCACAAGTGCCTCTGGCTGAAGTAAGTCTCTTTTTTTTGTAGTCCTCATCTAATGTTAATAGTTTTGTCCAGAATCAGTGGTACCGCCTGTCAACGGTGCCATAATCTCAAGAAGACCTGCGAGTACCCAGGGAAGGTGGCTAAGCCCAAGAGGAAGCGTTGGGCGGAGGGTAACACAGAGCACACGGAAGTGGAGGAGCGGCCGACGAAGAAGACCCGGGCGGAAGCAGAGAGCGGAGGATCACAGACCGAGCGGTTGCTCACTGCGATCTTAGAAGAGATGCATGAGTCATGGGAGGAGATGCGTGAGCTCCGGGAGCTCCAACAGGAGACTCTCGTTGAGCTCCGTGTGATCACGGGCCGGCTGCAAGAGCTGCCCTTGTCGATAGGCTATGAAGTCTATTGGCACATCTCGGGGTTGGTGTCTCCTGTTTGGTGGGAGCAGCTGCCCCTCGTGCATGTGGGCTCAGGTGAGCAGCCTGAGTTCGTGCAGGGGTCATCGAGGGATTTGCGGGCAGATGAGGAATGGAAGGAAGAAGCAGAAGCAGAAGCAACGGAACTGGAGGAGTCAGAGGAAGAAGAAGAAACAGAATGGATGGAAGTGGATGAAGAGGACAAAGAGGTAGTAGCAGGAGAGTTGGAAGTGGAGGCTGAGTTGCAGACTCAGCAAGAGTGAAGATAAGCGGAGGGAGTTGGAAGGCCGGGTGTTGGCCCAAATAAAATGTACATAGGAATGGGAATGTTGTTTTTTGGTCTTTGAGTGTGAACTAAGAAAATGAAATAAAAAGAATAAGAGAACTTAGGAAAGTGGAAGGGGGCCAGGTTTATTGGGATAACGAAGGTGGAAGTTGGAAACTGCTTCAGGGGCATGCTCCAGTTCGGTAGCAACTAACCAGGAATATTCCTCGTCAGTGCCTTCATAGCCTAGCCATCATATGTAGTAGAGTAGAGGGCAAGAGCAATAACAACGGTCGATCTTGGAGTCCAGAATTTCTGCAATTTTGTATTCTACTTCACCATCAACTTCTACTGGCAGAGGGGGTGGTTGAACATGGTTCGGAATGGTGTTGACGGAAGCTGGTTCAAGCATGGAAACATGGAAAATGGGGTGGATGGAGCAGAGGTAGTCTGGAAGTCAGAGGGTAAACAAATGAGTACCTGCTTTGCCTATAATTTCAAAAGGTCCTAGATACTTTTCAGCGAGCTTCTTGGAAGGACGGGTAGTTCTGAAGAACTGTGCCTTCACGAAGACTTGTTGACCTATCTTGAATTCAGGCGCAGGCATACGACGCTTGTCGGCAGGTATTTGATAACGCTTCTGTGCTTCAGCAATCTGATCCTTCAAGAACTGATGTAGCTCGTCGAGATCAGTGACATATTCCTTAGCACGAGCAGAAGCGAGGTCGCGTTCGGGGTGAATGGTAATGTTCGGGTGGTATCCCTTGTTGGCAAAGAAGGGTGAGACTCCGGTGGTCGCACTGGGCGCATTGTTATAAGCAAACTCCGCGAGCGGAAGGAGATCGGACCAGTTGTCTTGTTGATAAGTACAGTAGGTCCGTAGGTATTGCTCTAAGGTCTGATTAGTGCGTTCAGTTTGACCATCACCTTCCGGGTGGTAGCCAGAGGTGAAGTGGAGAGTCATGTCGAGGGCTTTACCGAGGGAGCGGAAGAAGTGAGAGACGAACTCGGAACCACGATCGGAGGTAACGTGAGAGGGAACTCCGTGTTTGGAGAATACATGAATAACGAATAGTTGAGCAAGTTGGGCGGAAGTGATTGTATCGTGTGTTGGAATGAAAATGGATTGCTTGGATAGCCGATCAATGACTACCAAGATAGAATCATAGCCAGATGAGACAGGAAGTTTCTCAATGAAATCCATAGAGATCGAGTTCCAGAGACATTCCGGTATGGGAAGCTGTTTGAGTGTACCATAGGGCTTGTGTCTTTGGGGTTTAGATCTCATGCAGATAGTACAAGACTTGCAATACTGCTTGACAAAGTCTCGAAGGCCAGGCCAAGTATATTTGCGACGGATGAGTTCAATAGTCTTGTTCTGTCCTATGTGTCTAGAGAGAATATGATCATGTTTGATCTGTAAAATGCGAAGGCGGAGGTCATTCATGTCCGGAACATAAATGTGTTTGTTGAGGAGTAATAGTCCACTGTTGGAACGAGACCATTGCGGATGGGAACCTATATCAGTGGAACGAGCGGTTGCAATCGGATCGGAAGGAAGTGCTGCTAGTATATCCTTGTGAATCTGTTCAATGTCCATAATGATTGCACCACGTAAGACAGGAGTGATAAGAGTCGATGCTCTAAGGGACGATGCCAGTTGTTCCTGTGAGAAAACAGGTCGAAAGTTGTGTGGATTGACGCTGGCATAGTCGCTGTTCCCCCCTTTAGGGTAGATGTCCCATCGTCTAGTTAAAGCGTCGGGCTTGGTACCCAATCTGCCCAGACGGAAGCGGATGATAAAATTGAACTGAGATAGGTACTCCGACCACCACGCTTGGCAGCAGGTAAGGATCTTGGTAGTAGCGAAGTATTCCAGGTTCTTATGGTCAGTTACCACGTCAATAGCTGAACCAGAACCCTCAAGGTAGTGTCGCCAGACTTTGAAAGCCTTGAAGATAGCCAAGAGTTCCTTGTCGTGAGTGTCATAGTTCAATTCTGGGGCAGTAAAGGTGCAGGAGTGGAAAGCAATCAGATGAATTTCTCCATCAGAGGTTATAATGGACAGGATAGCGGCGAGAGCGTAGTCGGAAGCATCGGTCTCAACAATAAGTTGGGCATCCGGAATCCAATGGGTAAGGACAGGTGCCATAGTAAATGCTTTCTTGAGAGCGTTGAATGCATCTCTACAAGCATTGTTAAACTTCCAAGGTGCACCCTTGTGAGTGAGGTGGGTGAGCAGAACAACAATGTCGGAGTAATTATAGATGAAATGTCGGTAGAAATTGGCAAAGCCCAGGAAGGACTGAATGTCCTTTACCTTGCGCGGTTCTGGCCAATCCTGAATGATGTTAACTTTGTCTTTCGACATTGTCAAACCATCTGGAGAGAGGATATAGCCGAGGTATTCCACAGAGTCGGTGTGGAACTCGCATTTGTCTGCATGGGCATAGAGGCCATGTTGATGGAGGCATTTCAATACTTCTTTGACGTGTTTGTGGTGAAGTTCCATATTGTCCGAGTATATTAGAATGTCGTCGAGATAGACGATGACACTGACATCCAATAGGTCACTGAAAATGTCATTCATGAAACGTTGGAAAGCCACAGGAGCGTTGGTGAGGCCGAACGGCATAACAAGCCACTCGAACGAACCATAGCGAGTGCAGAAAGTGGTCTTCCATTCATCTCCTTCCGCTATGCGGACAAGATGATACACATGTTGGAGGTCAATCTTGGTGTATACTCGGGCCTTATGAGGGGTGTCCAAAAGGTCGGAGATGAGTGGAAGCGGATAGCGATCTTTCTTCGAGATTTTGTTAAGACCTCAATAATTGACACAAAGTTGAAGAGAGCCATCCTTCTTGCGAACAAAGAGGACAGGGGCACCATGAGGAGAGCAAGAGGGATGAATGAACCCAATGGAGAGATGCTCATTGATGAACTCACATAGAGCAACAAGTTCAGACTGCGAAAGAGAATAAATCGGACCAATTGGAGGGGATGTGCCATCCTCCATATTGATCTTCAGGTCATAAGGGCGATGAGGGGCTAGACTGTCAGCTTTGGCTTTAGAGAAAACATCGGCAAACTTGTGATATTCCGAGGGAATGGAGGAGAGATCAGGAGTCGGATCGATGGAAGCAGCGAACACGGTTGTACCAGGTGCTGAAATGTGAATGCGAAAAGTCTGTGCATCAGGAAGTTTGCTAGCTCTCATAAATGCAGCAGCATTAATGATAGATATGCTAGGCGTTGGAGGGACCAGAGGTGAGGACGGAGGGTCGGACAAAGAGGGTTGTGCCGAGGCTTTAGCAGCCGAGGCGGAAGACGTCGTAGTCGGAGCTGGATTGTCTAGCAGATGTGGCCAGAAAGTAATACTGCCCAATACCCAGTCAATCAATGGATTGTAGCGGGTGAGCCAGTTGTATCCAAGGATCACAGAGCAAGAGGAGTCCAGGTTTGTTACAAAGAATGTAACAGTCATAGATTTGCCAGTCGGAAATTGGATCGGAAGGTCAATTGATTCGGTTGCATAGACTTTTGTAGTACCGTCAAAAAGTTTAATCTCCACAGGAGGAATAGAATTTGTCGATAAGCCGTGTTGACGTACAAATTTAGTATCTGCAAAGCAATGAGAAGAGCCACAGTCCAGCAAAGCCCTGATAGAAAGAAGAGAGTCGGAAAGGAATGGAGATTTCAAAATAATGTATAAAGAGTTCGGATCAGAAAGAGCGGACGCATTGAGTTTTACCTCTGTATATGCACGGTTGAGCTCAACGCAATCCTCAGCCCGTGTGGAGTACTGAGGATTGCTCTCTATTTTTCCAAGTCCTTAGACTTGGAAGTAGAGCTCTCAGCCTTGGCAGTGCAAGCCTTGGCCTTGGTGGCAGAGGAGGTAGACTTCGGGCAGTCCTTTGCTACATGTCTGGAGCCTCCACAAAACATGCAGAGATTGTTGTCAAAGCGTCACTGGCGCTCTTGGGGAGTGAGCTTCCCATCTTTGCCTAGCTTGTCGGCAATGGGGTTGGGCTTCTTCTGGTTGTTGCTAGAAGAGCCAGACGACATGTTGGAAGAGCTGGTGGAGCTAGTGGAAGCTTTCGAGCTTCCGCTCTGGGCGGAGTTTTGACCAGCTTTCTTCTGGTCTGACTTCGAGGTGGATTTGGGCTTATCGGAGGAGGTGTCTTTATCAGAACGACCTTTTGATTCGCGCGCAATCTCAGCATGTCGTTCCCAGTAACGTTGGTCGACGTTCTGCGCAGCAAGGCGCATGTCGGCGAACTTGACAGGTTTACTGGCACAAGAGATCTCATCTTTGATGCGAGCTGGAAGACCTTGGTAGAAAGCACAGCAGAGGGCGCAGTCGTTGTAGTCAACAAGACCCTTGAGTTTGTTGAAAGCAATGTTATATTTGATAATCTGTTGGTTATCAGCCATCCGGAGATTTTCCATCTTGGTCTCGGCATCAGCAACAGGGTCAAGAGGGCCAAAATTACTATGGAGGATGCCTAGGAATGCACCATAGTCATCCATCCAAGGCTTATCCTCATCATTCTCCAGGTCTGGCTGGAACCATTCCAGTGCAGGACCTTTCAAGTAGGAGAGCGTGAAGTTGACCTTTGACTTGTCTTGGCAATAGGCATGGGCCTTGTTCCAGAAATAGAGCCGATTCTGAAGAATGAATTGGTGAAGCTTTTTGGGCTCTGTGCCATCAAATGTATCAGGCTCCTGGACTTTAGCCTTGCCATCGCTTGAGGAGCGTTTCTTCATTGCTCATGCAAAAACACTAAGTATGTGAGCAAGGTCAGAAGAGTTGTTGATGTCGGAAGCAGAGTTATTGTCGGAAGGATCATCACCACCATCATCACCATCATCACCATTGTCGTCGTCACCATCATCATGATCCGGGGGACCATTGACTGGTGGGTAGTAACCATCGTCATTATCATTGTTGTTGTTGTCGTCATCATCACCTCCATCACCATCGCCATCCAGGGGCGGTGCTGAGGTGTGAGAGACAGCGGGGCTAAGCGAGATGGTTGGAGGGAGGTCTGATGGCGTAGGCGTGAGAGTACTAGGGTGGGACGAGTTGGCTTGAGGTATAGGAGTAGAAGAAGTGCGTCGAGTTGCTGGGGCAGGTGCCACAGCAGGAGCAGTGGTTCTACCCTTCTTCAAGTTCTTGGTGTTGCGTAGTGTATTGGTGAAGACTGCAGTAGTAGCCATGAGGAATAGATTTGAAGTATGAGTTTGAATATACTGTCAAATGTCGAAATGGTTGGAAGGAAGTGGAGGGTTGATGGAGGAGGATGGATGATAAATTGTATGGACATTGGCTTCAGCTTATGTGCTGCGCCCTTCGCAATCTATTTGGTGTCCTGGTATTTGCAAGGAGTCGGAGTGAAAAGTCAGGGGTAAGTCAGAGGGGGTTCAGAGCTGTTATCAGACATAAGTCTTAATAACGAGGGCGAGATAGATAGAGCAGAGAGGTTTAACTTTTTATATTTGAACTGAAGAGCAGAGGATACAAGTGGAGGGTATTTATACTATGGAAGGAAATTAGGGATGAATAAGAAACGGAATGGTAACATGATGTAAAGTGGCTGTGGTGATAGTATCGTAGAGACTAATAAAATGGTTGTAACGGAACGAGGAGAGTGGAATGTCAGAAGGGGTGATGTACAAAAGCTATGTAAAACTAAGATCAATCGTAAGGGAACTATGGTGATGAAACATATATACAAATAAGGAAAACGAAGATCAAAAATGGAAGGAGTGATGGAAGGAAGTCGGAAGGACGGAAGGTGAGCGTGAAGTTTCCGGATGTGACAGAAAGACATTACAGGTGTTTTGTAGAAATACTTAGCATACCTAACTAATCATGCTCTTTCACCCATATTAATTGTTGTTAGGATGATGGAGTAATCAATTCAGGCACCTAGAGCCAGTTGAAGCTGTTGGAATCGCAATTACGCCACAAGTTATATTAGCACGCGCGCAGTCAATCCCACGCGTTGCACTCTGTAGCGTGTGGCCCGCTCGCGCCCTCGATTATACTTATTGGACTCTGTACTATACGGTAGGTCATTTTACAGTCATATGTTGCACTGCCTAAAGTATGCACCATATGTCTTATTTCTTATCTTCTGTTTCACTTCTTCATACGTACTTATTGCGCTATATTTCTCCTTGTAATTACACATGAGCTTTTGTAGATAAATAGCTTGTAGTTTCATCGAACTTGCTCAGTCGTTTGCACCACAAACAACCGAGCCTATTGTGTCTAGGTTTCCACAGAAGCTTTGGTGTGGATCTATAAGTAGAATCATGTGGGTACATTAGTGACGCCATCACTTGAGCCTGTCACGCCTGTCACACATTAATATTTCTACTCCCCATTGCAGATAGCTCATGCTGTATAAAGTGTAAATATTTATATATGAAGGAGTCATTAAGAACAATTTTTTTTTGGTTGCTGGAGAGCATCATAGAAAATGAGTCCTTTAAAATTGAGAATGATATGAAAATACCACTGGCTCAAATGAAGCTGATGACACCGGTTTTTCCTTGCAGTATGTACTTACTGCACAAGCTAATTTTTTGAAAAATGTGAAATGTTTCAATTTTTGTATCCTTTTACTTACCTGAGGTGAAATTAAAGTTATTTCTCTTCTATGAAAAGTACAAGAGCCCAGGCTGTGTTCAAGCCGGACCTATCACGCAAGCGGAGTCACACAACACAAGGGTACATAGATGTCACTTGAATGTCACCGTTACAGTTTTATTACTTCCAGTGCTTTAATATCAGCAGTACCTTCGCTGAAATTCAGTCCTTAGTATTTATTTTCA
>JASFCW010000488.1:0-10697 GCA_036936985.1 Crucibulum cyathiforme
AAGTGCGGAGTTGTATGTGAGTGGTGCGGAGTTCGTGATAGCGTGCAGAGTTTGTGTGAAGAGGCATGGATATAACAGGTGTGCTGGGAGTGGTAGGAATGATTTGTCCGTCAAAATATAGATTTTTGTTGACACCTTGCTATTCCTTGCTGTTCATGTAGTAGACATGATCCAGCATTCCAGGCTCAGAAGAATTGTAGTCATTAAGTCAGAGGTAGATATGGCTCGTTGGGAGTAGAGGGGTATTCCTGTTGGGTCATTAGTACAGATGAATGTCAAGATATACAATGAATGAATGAACTTTGAGACCATTGCCCACATCTTGACAGTCCATGTTGAAGGTGCTTTCACATGGTGGCTGACATAGAACTTGACATCACTGGGGAAGCCAGCCCCTCCATCAGGAGAGAAATAGTTCAAGACGAGTGTATCTTTTGTATGTGCGACAACAGTGAAGTTGCAGTAGTCGAACCTGATTCCTCCATGGAAGGTGACGTTGAGCTTGGGTGCATCTTTTGGGTGAAGATTGACAGTTGTGTTATATGTTATGCCATTGAGGGTAAATGACATGTTTGTCAGACAATTGGCATATTGGCTAATTTTCCAACTCAGACTTCGTAGAGACATGACCAACAAAGAATAGAACCTACCCAAACTGACTACCAATACAAGGTGCATGTGTTGTTGGGTTGGCATAAGTTGACTAGAATGATATATTTGTGTTAGTATAAGTTCAAATGACTCAAATCAAAGAACATACAGGATCATTGTAACCAAGAGTGATATCTCTTGACTGGCCCCATTGATCTTTGACAAACAAGTTCTGAAGAACAAAATGTCAGGGGAGTAGTTCAGATGTTTCTAATCAACTTGCCTTCAATGTCACGCTGTATGGGATTAAAATGGCCTTAATATTGCCCACACTGATTGCAAACTCCTCATAACCAGTAACATTGGGGTTTTGGAAGATGGGCGGGATGATGCCAGCAGGAAATGCCAATGCAGAGGCTGCAGCCAAAGCAAGCACATGTAACACTTTGTGGAGTCCTGTCATCTAAGGCAAGCATGTTCAAGATGATTGTCTGTCTTCTTCAGATCCTTGGAGTATTTGTACCTTCTAATCTATTGATAGTCTCAACATTCAGGGCCTGAACCCACTACTCAACAACTCCTTGGCGCAAATAGCGGATCACTGCACCAAACCAACTAATTATTCTCATACTGACATGTACGGGAAACCCAAGCCACACTGCATATACAAGCTTATTGGTAAGAAAAAAGATAACTGATGCTGGTAAGTTTCATGCATTCGGGAAACCCAAGATGCATGGTGCACAGCAATGGGATGACTGAGGCAGTTCTACATCAATGTTATTATTCCAGCTGGTCAGTGTTGACATGCTAGGGTGGGCCTGAATTGCAGTCGTTGTGCTGTGGCTTCTGTGGTCAGTGTCGTTACACTGGCACTGGCATTTGTTGCTCTCTTACCTGGGGGGTCCACCTACACAGATCTCTCAGCACATCTCACCATTTACCTCCTCTATCATGCTCTCTTGAACTCCTACCAACAGTGTGCTGTGATTTTTGTTGTCTTTTTTGTCATGGCAAGGGGGTGAAAGTGTAAGTTGGTAAGATGGGAGATGGTGAGACAGCTGGGCTACAATTGCATTGAAAGAGGGAATACACTGGCCCACATCCCAATTCGCGGGGAGGGATGCACAGTGCCTTAGGTCTGTATACATATATATAAGTACAAAAGAATAGAATCCAATGAACTCTTACTTTAGTGTGGAATTATTATGAACTTGAGAGCAGAGAGGGGGATGAAAAAAGAAGAAATCAGCATAGTGATCTTGTCTTACTAATTACAAATATCTATCACATGCTTTTTCCATAAAAGGCGATTTTTGGAAAGCCGAGGTGGCAGTGCATGCCACCGATGTACAACTTTTTCTCACTTTTGATGGTGACAAAATGCACTACTAAATCACCCTAAAAGAACAGTTCTTATTACATAAGACTTGTAATTTGTCACCTTGTCTCTGTGGATCCCCCCTGGTCTGATCAACCAGGAATTCCCTACCACTGGCAACAATCTTTCACCAAAAACCCTCCTACTCAGCTTATAGAAACTTTGGCTTATCATGACTATTCATCAATGCATCATTCCATCAGCAGTCCAGTCTATTGGACCACGGACCAATATGCATAGTGGGTACTTTTGTCAGCCCACTAAATCAGCTTCTTCTAGCATATCAGCAGGTGGGGATGAGACATCCTCATCTATGGATGTTGTCAACAGTCCCAACAACATCTGCACCACAATGCATGGCCAAAGGCTGAATGAGCAATGCTCAAACTTAAGAGGTGAAAGCCTTCCACTGAGCTTTGGTAGCAGTCTGCTTACCCACATAGTAACTACACCTTGTATTAAACATACACATAGCTTTGATGCTTCTGAACTACATAGTATTTGGAATGGATTTAATAAGATGAAATTAGGCAACAAAAAGTCTGATTTGCAAGGATCCAGGGATTGCAACCCTATCTGAGATAATGCCCAGGAAACAGCTAAGATGCCAATTAACTTACCCTTAAAAGAGGAACCTGTAGAAATCAATCTAAATGATTTAGATAACAATTTGGGCATTACAGAAGTAAATCCAAGGACTGCTAACAAGGGTCAAGGACCTGATGCTAGTAACTGGGGTGCATTGGGCATACCTAAAGAAGAACTTGATATAAATGCACAAAAGCATGTGATTGAAGAAATAGCTACACAAGCTTTTGCATCTGGAGTTCTAGACATCTACAAGGGAATAGGCAAAAAAAAGTGTTCCAAGAATAGAAAGGCAAAATTTGATCCACTGGCACCCAAGATGGCAGATCAACTAACTGGAACCATAACTGGACAGAAAGCTAAGAATAGCACAAAAGAAAAGAAAGAAAGCATTTCTTCAAAAGCCTTCAATATGAAGCCTTTGAATCAATTAAATCCTCAAAGCTACTTAGGCAAAGCTTTTCAGGAACTTAATAAGAAAAACTCAAAGAAGCATAAGAAAGCTTATTACACCTTAAGTAGTGACTCAGATACAGACTCTGAAATGGAATCTAAGAGCAATACAAACAACCCTAACAGCTCCAATGATGAAGCATCATCAAAAGATAGTGATCCAAGTTCAGATAACCCTGATTTGAGCAGTAGTTCAGAATCTTCTGACAAAAAGAAGAAAAGGAAAAGAACCAAAAAGAAGACTACTAAGAAGAAGTCACAAATGAAAATCCTCATACCTGAAAAATATGATGGTAGCTCCAGCCCTCAGAAGTTCCATAGGCTTGTTACACTTATCATAGACTGGTTAGAACAAAATGAGGTAGAGAAAGAAAGACAAATTCTTGTAATTTCATCTTTATTGGAAGGAAAAGCTTACCAATGGTATATACAAATGGTAGCATCCAAACATAAGAAATGGTCTACTAGAAAGTTGTTCTTAGATATGTTTAATTACTTCTTCCCTGTTGACTTCAGGGTTTAGCAATGTGTAAAACTTGACCTCTGCCATCAAAATAACAGACCAGTCCAGTACTTTACACTCACCCCCCTGGTCCAATTGGACTGCTTGGACTCTGAGCAGAATCCTTGGAGTCTGAGCAGAGTCCAATTGGACTACTGACATGACCCTACCAATTTTCCCTTCTATTCCTTCATACCTATCCTCTCCATATGTTCCAGCATCACATTGAGCCTCATCTGCACTTACTGACTTCACCCAGGCCAGCCAGCCAAATGATTCCAGCCCCAGACTGATACTCTCTACTTGTCAGGCACATCAACACAATCTCAATAGAGAGTGCTGAGGTTGATACGCAAACTGCTAACTCAAGAGAGAAGAGGAGGAGGAGTGAGACCAGTAGTATTGGTGGTAAGAAACAACCAGCTAAAGACTACAGAATAAAGACGTACTACTACTACTATATATACTAGAAAACCATGCATATAAGGTGCGACTAAGTCATGTTCAATAATGAGGGAAACATGTGTAAGTAATGTATCTACTGTGCACTGTGGCTGTGTGCTGTGGACATGTGTTTACAAGCATGTAAGTAATTAATGATCCTAAATGAAATAAGTACTACTAAGGTGTGTTATTCTCATGTCTATGACATGAGGTGTTGTTTGTTCTTGTTGTCAGAATTATAGAAACTGTTCGATAATTAGAAAAGAAACTAAGAGAATAATCAAAAATGAATGGTTCATGACATTACCCCCTCTCTAGGAATCACGTCCTTGTGATCAAGTAACTTTCTCTTCTGCCATTTCTCCCACTGTTCTTCAACATATTGGTTTGTTGAGCAGGTTGTCTGGTAGATCGCGGTTAATGATGTATCGCACATAGAGTAGGAGGGGTATGAGGGATAAGATGCAAAGGGAGGTTGTGACACCGATGGTGATGCATATGATTTTGGTGATGCTCCAAAAGATGGGGGTGTCCATATTGTTCCGAGGTTTCAGGGTGTGGTTTCAAATGACTGGCGGGGTACTATGAGTAGGGAGTATGTTTGTAGATGAGGAGTGGTAGGGTGGTTTTTATGGAATTCTTCCACAAGTTCGAGGCTATTTTCTAGGTTACCGATGGGTTCCCATGTACAGGCTTCTTTCAGGTAATTTTTCCAATCAACTAAGTATTTCATTACTGGTTGTCGATTGTGACCGCGTCCTGATTGTTCAATTTGGCTGTCTAGAATTGATTCAACTTCATATTTGGGTGTTCCATCAATAATGTCTGGGGGCAGTGGTGGTTCCTGATTCTAGAATGACGACATCGGTTCTGAGAATGGTGTCAACAATGATTCATAGAAGACTGGATGCTTTCATTTCCACTGAATCGGGAGTTTTAACTTGTAAGCCAATGATCCGACTTTTTCAAGTATTTTGAAGGGGCCATATTGTTATCTTCCAGTTTCTTGGCTGGACAGTCCGTTGTGATGTTAATCGCTTCGAGGTAAACTTTATCTCCTGATTTGTATTCCTGTGATGGTTTCGTAGATCTGTCATAAAACCGCTTCATGTTTTTGGCTGCGATTTTAAGTGATGCTTCAGCTTCTTGACGTGTATGTGTCATCATTTCAACAAATTCCTGAATACTTTGGGTTTTAACCATTCCTGAAGGTTTGATTCCTTTCCACAGGTGTTGTCCTGAATTAAGGAAAAATGGCGAGTAACCAGTTGACATATGAACTTTGTCATTATAGGAGAATTCTGCTAGTGACATCCATTCTGACCAGTCATCCTGTCTGTGGTTGACAAAGATTCTCAGATAGAGTTCGACTTCTTGATTAACTCTTTCTGTTTGTCCGTCGGTCTGAGGATGATAAGCCGTTGACAGGTTCTGTGACATTCCGAGTAGTCCAAATAAATCCTTCATGAACTGAGAAGCAAATTGAGGTCCTTGATCACTAATCACTTGTTTGGGAAGGCCATGGTTCCTGAAGATATGATCTCTGAATTCCTTAGCAACTCCCATTGATGTGATCTCAATTGTTGTTGGAATGAACTTGGCTGCTTTAGTGAACTGATCCACTATGACAAGGATGGCATTAGACCCTAATGATTCTGGAAGAGGTCCGATTAGGTTGACTGATATTATTTCCCAAGGTTTCGATGGAATTGCATTAGGTATTAATGGTGCGGCAGGTGAAGTTCTATTTGGTTTAGTCCTTTGACAGACTTCACATCCACTAATGTACTTCCTGATGTCTGCCTATAGTCTAGGCCACCAGTAATTTCATGTAATTAACTCCTGGGTTTTATATTGTCCTGGATGTCTGGTTGTCATTGTGTCATGATGAAGATGAATGATTTCTTCTTGAAGTTTCTTGTCTCTAGGTACATAGATTCTGTGCATCCATGTAATAGTTCCATCTTCAAGTTCCTTCCAACTGTTTTCCTTGACTGCTAGATTCCTTTCAATGACTTTATCTCTATTTTTAGATGCTCATTTGATCTGAGACATAAGAGCTTCATCAATTCCTATAACATCATGTTGCCAGAAATATTCTGGTTTGAGCATTATGATGTTTTTGTTGTCATTTACCCCCTTCTTATGACCTGCTCGTCTCGAGAGGAAGTCTGCTTTTGCCATCTGTTTTCCAGCTTTATGTTCAAGGGTGAAATGGAATTCTTGCATTTTGGTTACCCATCTAGCTTGTTGTCGGTTCAACTTCTGAGGTTTTCTAAAATATTCGAGGTTTTTATGATCTGTCCAGATCTTGAATACTTCTTTAGCACCTAAAAGGTATTGTCTCCAGTTGTCCAGAGCTGTCATTATAGCGAGCATTTCCTTGTTGTAGATCTCATAATTTCTTTCTGTGCTATTTAAGGCATGAGAAATAAATGCTATGGGTCGCCATGTTCCATTGAGTTGTTGCTGGGATAAAATTCCACCATTTGCAAAATCTGAAGAATCTACTTCAACACAGTATTTGCCTATGTCATTGGGCATTGCTAATACAGGTGCTGTTGTTACACGCTTCTTCATTTCTGCAAATGCATCATCTTATTCCTTTGTCCATTTCCAAGTGTTGTTTCCAGTTAATTCTGTTAAGGGTTTGGCAACATGCGCAAATCCTAGTATAAATCTTTGATAGAAGTTCACAAATCCTAGGAATTGCTGAACATCCCTCTTGTTCTGAGGCGTCAGCCATTCAACTACTCCTTGGATTTTGGCTGGATCCATTCTGACTTGGTTGTGAGAAACAAGAAGACCAAGATATTCTACTTCTGCTTGTTCAAATGTACATTTTTCTGGTTTTAAAAAGAGTTTATGGTCTTTGAATTTTTGTAAAACTCTTTTTACCATAATACAATGTTCTTCAAGTGTGGCTGTGAAGATAAGTACATCATCCATGTAGATAATGACTTTTCCTTTGTCTATTTCTTGCTTGAATATTGCATTCATCATGGTTTGGAATGTTGCTGGTGAATTTGTTAATCCGAAAAACATGACAAGTGGTTTGAATAATCCTCTGTTGGTGCGGAATGCTGCTTTCCATTCATCTCCTTCTTTGATCCTGATGTTGTTAAATCCCCATCTGACATCTAATTTTGTAAAGTACCTTGCCTTTCTGAGCTTATCAACTAGTTCTTGAATAAGCAGCAGAGGGTATCTGTTTTTAATTGTGATGTCATTTAGTCGGTGGTAGTCCTGTACAGGTCTGAGGGTTCCATCTTTTTTCTTTACAAAGAAGAATGGAGATGCCATTGGCAACTTTGATGGTCTGATTTGTTCAGATTCAAGATTCTCAGTAAGGAATTTATCAAGTTCTCCCTGTTCTGCTAGGTTTAAAGGATAGATTTTACAATCTAAAACCTTAGCATCAGGTACTAACTCAATAGCATGATCCCATGGTCATCTTGGTGGCATTTCATCAAAGGATTCCTTAGAAAAGATGTCTTTGAACTCATGATAGGCTTTTGGGACTATTTCCTCAAAGGTTTTTGTCTTTTTTGCCTTTGACTGTTGTTCAGCGAGTTTTGATGACTTAGTTTGAAAAGCTTGGTTCTGCATTTCCTTATTTAGGTTGATGATCAGGAGATGTTCTCTGTCCTCAATTTCAGGTTCATTAATGTTAATGATGTCATCATCTTCCTCAGGGACTGGAGTTCAGACTAGAGGTGTGCATTCCAAAGGACATCTGGTAAACTCAATTTTAGAGTTTTTCCAATCTATTTCCGGGTTGTGGAGTTTAAGCCACTCATGACCAATGAACATCTGGGCCTTTCCTAGATTAGATACTGCGAAATGAAGTCATTCCTGATGATCTTTGATCCGGATATTCATTTCTACATAATCTGTAATAAATCCTCCAGAGTTAAATGTTCCATCTGCATTATAAACAGGGATAGGAAGTGGGTATTTTCGCGTGTTGATTCTGTTTTCTTTTGCAAACATTGTGTCAATACAACTTCTGGTGCAACCACTGTCAAGTAGTGCATTGAGTTTAAACTTTCATTTATCATCGATTGTCTGAGCAACTAGTTCCAGATCCATCTGTTGACCATTTATTCCTCTGATGAATTTCTTTGGTTGTCTTAATTCGTTAAGAACCTCAATAACTTCTATGTCTGAGAGTTTATTAAGGTCTTCAACTGTTTTATTGGAGACTTCCTTAGACCGTTTCGTGTGGACCCACATATTGAGTATTCCAATTGCCATTTCTGGTTTGTGAATTTTCAGCTGTCTAGCTGTCCATTCAACACTTCCAGGTTTAACTGTGACTTGTTCAAACTTTCTTGCACTTAATTCATTCTGTCTCTTTAATTAATCATTTTGTATATTGGGAATGACTACGGTAGAAGAGGTAAAATAATTGTCCTGGGTCAGAGCATTAGTGCTTATGTCTGACCGTATTGAAAACCTGACTTTAGAAGTTGCTCAGCAATCTTCATCAGTTCTGGGCTATAAACTACAGGTAGCATTGGGGTTCTTCATGGGTGTTGTCTGTGCCAGGGTAGTGGTGGTTTGTGGTGTAGTCCAGGTTGGTTTTGGCGCCGCAACTTGGCTTCCAAAGTTTTTCTGGATTTTCTGATTTCTGTCCACATTCCTTAGTTCTCGGTTGAGTTTGTTTGCTGTTTCCATATAGTCGGTTATTATTATTGGTTTTCTGGCTGTGACAATTGTTCAGAGTAAGTCTGCATTTAACCCTTTTTTAAATTTGAAAATCAGGGTTTCTTTGTTATATCCGGTGAGCTGTCCAAGCTCCCAGAATTTCTGTGTGTAGTCCTCCACATTCCATTTGCCTTGGTACAGCTTTTCCAAAGCGTCCTGGGCATCCTCTTGCTCCAAGTAACTGGAGAAGTGTGTAAGGAATCGTCCTTTAAAGCTTTTCCAGTTGCTGAGTTGTTCCTTCACTATGTCGTCGCATTCTCCTTTATCATTTAGGATCCAGTCACAGATAATGATCGTGTAACAGTTGCTAACCCAATTGCTAGCTCTGTTGCCATCACCTCCGGAGATCAAGCTTAACATGAAGTGGATCCTCTCGGAGTGTGCCGTTTCTTCTATTTTCATTTGAAGGAAATAGACCTCTATTCCCTTCATTCAGTTTGTCGCTTGTGCCTTATCACCATGATAGCCTTTCAGCTTTTCAGGCTTAAGACATGGGCTGGTGAGTTTGTTCCTATGTTTCATCGCTTTCGTGATCTGTTCCGTTGCTTTGGATGACCTTTCCAAAAAGGGCACCCAGCTTCTTAACAAGCCAAGTATTCCAACTAGCAAGTTGTAAAACAATTCTATCACCAAGGGGGGGCTTGGTGTCTCAAAGGCTCCTGCTTTGTCAGGGGGGAGGGGGATTCTGGTAGGATCAGACATATTTGGCAAGCCACTTAGTGAAGTATTCCCAATAAATTGGTTGGGCTAGGAGTTCGGGTCCGGTGTAGATGTCTACTGGAAGGTCATTGGGGTCATAGGTGGATTCTGAGGGTGACTCGGGGTATTTGGGGGTGGGTAAGTGTGTGGATTTGGTGGTGAGTAAGTGTGTGGCGGTTTGGGGTGAGTAGTTGGTGATGTTGGGGAAGTGGTGTTGGGGGTGTTGTAACGGATAACTGGGATCTCAGGGGATAATTCCCTGGGCGTGATTAATTGGTAGATGGGTTGTCGGTGGGTGGGTTTGGTGGTTGTGTATGGGATGGTGTGGATGGTGCGGGAACAGAGAGTGCGGGCTATTTGAGATCTTGTAACGGGCATACAGAGTTCTGTGCCAAATAGTGAAGTGTAACTTCACACTGTTAACCAACAGTGGACCTTTCAGACTAAGTGGTAGGGAGACATGTGTGAGAGTCTGCCTTTTTGTGATACAAAACTAGTGTCTTCTTCTCTGCGAAAAGACCACTAGCAGATTGCAAAATCTCTGAAGATCAAATGCTTTCCCTTGACAATCAGCGACAACGAGACAGGCTCAACGTTTCTCAAAGTTATGCTGTCCGGTTTGATTTACTCGACGTACTCTGTCTGCAAGCTAGGGTGATAACAAAAAGGGTTTGGGGAGGGATAGAGTGTGTGAGTAAAGATGAACAGGGTAGAAGAAGGATGTAACAGTGTTCAGAGTAGTTTGGTGTATCGAGGTCGGTAGGTGGAAGTCTTTAGCTTTTGTCAGGCATGTCAACACAATCTCAATAGAGAGTGCCAAGGTTGATACACAAACTGCTAACTCAAGAGAGAAGAGGAGGAGGAGTGAGACCAGTAGTATTGGTGGTAAGAAACGACCAGCTAAAGTAATGAATTCTATCAATCCAATAACTAAATTATATAAGCCTGTCCAATATAGCAATAAGTAAAACCACAGCACCCAGGATTCCCGCGTGGTCCCCCACCGTGGTACTAACTGGGCGGCACTCTGGTTAACTGCGCAGATCAGACGGGATGCGGTGCTTTCAGAGTCCTATGGCCGTGGATAACATATACATTGCTAATTGAGTTTTGATCCCATTCAAGTTGATGCATTTAACTTTATTTATAGTATCTTTTCAAAAAAAAAAATTTTCTAAAACCCGCTTCAAATCACTTCTAGCCTAAAATCAGCTTCAATCCTTTGACATGCTTTCACAAGTGCCAAGTCAATTTGACCGGCCCTCAAGTTTGAGCATGGTAAGGAAAAAGAAGAGAAAAAGTTCAATCAAGTTGAACAAATCTTTAGAA
>JASFCW010000490.1:0-10680 GCA_036936985.1 Crucibulum cyathiforme
GCTCTGTGGACCTGTGGCCAAGTGATAGTACAATGGTCACAGATCATACAACAAGGAGTTCAATTGTTTAACTGCCCTTGCTACCATTGTTCTACTCATTACCATACATCATTTATATGATCTCTCCTGGCACTGAAGGTTCTCTCAACCCATGCTCCTTCAATCTGTTCAAGTCCTGACTCCTTATCAACTAGCAAGCCTTCAGCAACAATGTTCTGAGGATTTTGCCTAAACCAGTGAGTAAATACATCTTGTTCATATTCACATCAGGGGCATAGTCTGATCAACTGAGGATTTCACTAAAATCAGTGAGTAAATGTACCTTGTTTGTACTCTAGTGGAATCTCTACAGTGATATGTCAATGGGACATACTGCATGGGTGTTTATTTGTCTTTCTGAATGTACTATCATTCTATATGCATCCTAGATAACTTGGCATGCATTATTCTACTGATTCTGAATGCTATTCCAGTGAGCAAATGAATTCTAGTGTGTGATCCAATGGAATGAATTCAATTGGAGATTGGGGATCAATTAGATTTTGCACTAGTGGTGTATGAGGATTGGATATTAAAAGGTGAAATATTGACTGGTTTAATCCAGGAGAACCAGATATCTCTCCGAATTTCACCCTATGTTTAAACAAGTATTTGACTCTCTGTTTCTTTATGATTTAATTCAATGTTTAATCACACCAGAGTATGCTATCGTTTAAACTGTTTAATTGACTAACATTTGCAATCATTAATACTGATTAATCACAAGAATGATAAATCTAAATAGTCTATTATCATTTAAATAAGATATCCTGCCCACTTCTGCACTTCATACTGATTAATCACAACAATGATTAATCAAAATTTCCTTTGAGAAGGCCCATTGATTAATCAGAAACCATGTTGATTGTTAAGTCCCTATTATGCCCTCAAGGCAACCCAACTCTGCACCTCAGTATTCTCCAACTCTGTGCTTAAGTCTTCCATTCTACATACTGGACTTAACAAAGGAGGTGAGGTGGTTGGGTAGAAGACACCATCATTGAAGGAGGAGGGTAGGTTGAGAGCAGGTGCCAACATCAAAGGAGGTGAGGTGGGTGGGCAGAATACACCATCATTGAAGGAGAAGGGTAGGTTGGCAGCATGCACCAATGCTGAAGGAGGTGTGAGGTGGGTGGGCAGAATGCACAGTCATCAGAGGAGGAGGGTAGGTGGGGAGTGTGGAGCCCGTGATGAAGGAGGGGCAGATGAATGGTGTGAGCCCACATTGTAGGGGAACACAGGGAGGCTGGCCCACATCACTCTTCATGAGGGGGCATGCAGCATACTAGCTCTACATGCATATAAGTGAGTATATTCATATGTAAATGGCAATGTACATTAATTTTTGTGTTTTGTAAAGGATGGAGGGAGACAAGGAGCTGTGTTGAATGAAGCTTCAACATTGTGGTCATCTACATCTGGCAAATCCCACTGAACATGTGGTGTTCAAAAATGGTAGTCAGGCACTGTGTCAGGAGCCTGCCTTTATCCTGCCTCTTACTTTTAAATGAGGTGCACTACCTCAGCAGTTCAAATATATGGGTGCATATTCAGTAGGTAGATTTATAAGACATATTTACCTAAATAAAGAAGTGATACATGACACATCCAATTCATTTAATATACTAAAAATGTTGCAAATGTAATTTAAAGAGCATTAAGTTGCTATTGTGCTGATGTGTATACCAATAGACAAGGTTCTTCATACTGAAAAGCAAGTTAATTAGTATGTAACATATTTATAACTCTATTTGTAAGGTATTTCCACTGTCTGCAGTGCAGAACAGATAGATACAGCATGTGACACTGCATGTAGAAACACTGTACACTAAATCTACAATATCTCCACCAGCATTTACTCATGTAAGAGTATTGTTGCACCTAATTTCTCACAGGATTACTCCCTTTCAATCAATGGGACTTGGAAGCTAAATGGAGATGATTTCAAAAATCACAATTTCGCACTATATCAAGTTTATTTCAATATTTCCAGCTCAATAAATTTATATTAAGACCTTAGAGGGCTTCCAAAACATAATAGTAACAATTTTAGATACTTCATATGATTTATATGTTGATATGGAGTGAGTTACAGTTGAAAAGGTTCAAAATGGCACCATCAGAGAACAGTTTTGCATGTTGATTTGGAACTTTACACAAGCACATAACAGCTTTTATGCACATATCTAATACATTAGTTCCATGCATTCATAAAACCTTTTTATAGAACATTTATAACATACTTGTAAAGTGTTCTCAAATATTTACAACATTTATAGAGCATTCCTAGACTATATAAAACATTGAATACTCAATTTGAGCCAGCTTTTTGCAGGCAAATACACACATTCTGGAATATCTTTTTCAATAATTTGTATAAGTGCATTGGAGAAATTCAAGGGCTTATACTTATTATACACACCAATTCTGACACTTAATATGTTGAACATATAACTGTCTGAGTAGATGTATACATTCTGTTCTTCAACAATGGAATGCTAGACACATGGCCTGGCCATTCCAACCAATTGCAAGCATCCATGGCAATTGCCAGATGAGGAGCTTGAGCATCAAAGATGTAGACCTTTGCTCCTCACTGTCACTGGCCCCAGCTCCTTCTTCTTGGAATGCCCTTAAAGTCCTGGTAAGTATTTATATCAATACATATTTACTAATTACTATCTAATGCAGGTAATAACCCTGTGTGTCCCTTCTCAAAAATTGAGATGTGAGCTGGTATAATCCCCTCTACCATGAGAAGCACCAAGCAATGACAATGAGCCTGGTACAGTGTCAAGATGACAACCCACCTCAGTACAATGACAGATGAGAGGGAAACATCCACTTCACACCTAATTTAGCATTATGCATGCACAGCCCATCAGCCTACCCCTCCTTTGAAGTTGTGCATGCACTGCCTATCTGCCCACCCTCATTTTTTTCAAGGTTGAACATGCACTGCACATCTGCCCACCCATCTTTCAACCATGGGTATGTGATGCCTGTCTAGCTCTAGGTAAGCTTGTGTTCTTACAGCATTGGCTCCTGCTAACTCTTCTGCGAGGACACAATGGCATTGTACCCCCAGCTGTCATTGTTGTCACTGTTCCAGCTGTTATTGATGTTTGGGCACTTTGCATAAGTCAATTAGTCAGAAATGGAACATCTATATGACTACTTGTACCAAGGCAATGGAAATAATTCATCAGTTTGTTCTTATTTCATGTTTACCATTAACATCGTCATCTTGGAGTCATCATCATGAATACCTTCCCTTGAAGTCAACATTGCAAGTGAAAATTCTGGTCTAGTGTTTCCTTCTACTGATACTGTTCTGAATGTGGATATGAAGTTTGTCATAACAATCTGGCTGATTGATAGAGCCCAGTAGACTACAGTATAATAAGAAATATTAATATTTTTCAACCCATGCCAAGGACAAAGCTGCTGCATGTAAGGAGTCTTTACATAAGGTACAGGACCAGTACCAATGGAAGTCATTTGACAGGAGCTTAAGCAGTGAGTCAGGAGTAGATCAGATTGACAGAAGTTTGACAGGAGTTGAAGCAGTGAGTCAGGAGTAGATCAGCTGTCTTCTCTTATTTTCTCACTAAAGGTAAAATTGCATGATAGGAAGCCTTTTGAATCATATCACTGATGCTGAGTATGCCTGCTGATATGACAACTGAAACAATGATGGATCTACAGTGAGCCTTGTGTTGATGAGGATGACATGCACAAGGTTTACTTGGGATATTGTATCAAGGCACACCACAGGAGCACATCAAATGCAGGAGAGGTTTTAGCCAGTGACTCTGGTGACTCTGTGAAGGACCAGGTCAGTATGATTTCTTATCATGTTGTTCTGGTGTTACACTTGTAGCTGAGATAATAATTTACTTGGGTAGGTACTTGATTTAGCATAACTATGAATACAACATCCCTGGATTTTGCCTACATGTGCTTGGGCTTTTTGGCAGAGGACATAACAGCATTATATTTGTCCAACTTGTGCTTCATTTTGGCCTTCTCACTTGTAACATTTTTGAGAGCCTGTTCAGTGATCTTGAGCCTGTGGTGGAGGGCTTGGGCCTCTGTCTGATTAGCTGCAAGCATGTCAGAGTAGTAGTCATCAATGAGTTCCAGGATGTCTACTATCTTTTCAGATGCCTCATGATGAAAGCAAGAGGTGGAGTATGAGATGAATGGGGCTTGTGCAGTTGGGTGTTGTGCAACAAACAGAGCCCATCCTCCTGTTTGATGTCCTAAGGATTTGGTCTAGAAAGGAATGTACAAGCTGAGCTCCCACAATTGAACAAATTAGAAATATAAGAAACCCTTTCCACTATACTATTGCACATTCATTTGAAACAATCTCCAATTTTTGCAGGGTCATCCAAAGGCATACCAATATCCATCATACAAAAAATATCTAATTCATCATTGATTAAATATAGATGAAAAATATTAAAACATACTATAAGCATTGTCTCCATGCTGAGCTCCCTCAACCCATCCAAAGTAAGGGTCTGCAAAAGTGGGATGGTGATGTTTCTGCTTGGGGGGAAGGCTATTGCTTTCAAAGGGGCCATCATTTGCAGTAGACTGAATATGAGAAATTTTGAATGAAAATGAAAAAGTAGGGACAAACTTGATTATTTCCCAAGTCTTCTACAGATGCAGGCTTGAGACATGCAGAGGACAGGTGGGTCAGACTCAAGTATAATAAATGGTGAAGTATGTACTATGAAGTCATTTTACACCTCTCTACTGGACTGTATGGAAAGCCAAGCACATCCCACTTTTGTGCATTTGCACATTGACTGGAGGGGCCTTCCTTCACACTTATTGCAGTGTCTAGGTGTGCAAGGGTTTGATATCTTGTCTTGGAGGATAACAGAGCTGGAGTCTGGTACATGACAGGCACTGCAGCAGGTGGGTGTTTGAGAGGAGTTGGAAGGGTTCATTTGTGACAGTGAGAGGGGTGGAAGGGATGGAACAGTAGCATTTGACCTTTTGTTAAACATGGTAATGTCTGGGGAAAAAAATGATGACAATTGGGTCATATGCTTTCATTCTTATCCACTTCCTCAACCATGACATCTAAGAGGAAAATACCACCCCCCCCTCCTTCCCACCAATGTCAAAGAAACATAGTGAAGCCTCCTAATGAGCAATGTAAATTTTAAATTTAATGTCAGAACACAGGAATCTGAGAAAGGGTTTGTTTCTCCAGTGAAGAAGAGATGCAGGGAGGTATTGAAGTAAGTAAACCAGAATCACATTGCCACTGGAAAGCTATGCCCTAAGGACCCTGCAACTCCCACTTCACAAATGGGGGGATATATCTTTGGGGAGAATGGGTTAGAATCATACTCTTCACCTATAAAGCACAGAACTTGACAGTGGTGTTGATTGGTTCAGGGGAAGTACTGAAGAGGGGGGCAATGACAGAGTTGGGGATCTGGTGGAAAATATTTTACTGCAAGAATCAATTAACTCTGACACACTAGAAACATCATATTTAATATACTTGAGTGCAGTATTTTGCAAAGAAGCTGGTTTCTACCAAATTTCAGATCAGCTCTTCATCATTGCTGTGTGGGATCACAAGAAAGCTAGAACTGTGGTAGTTATTATCCTTTGTGTTCTTGAATATGTTGTAAACTGATTTGTGATTGTTCAGCCTGGATAGTACTACCTTCAAATGTCAACTATTGGAGAGGAACACAGTGTTATGTGCAGGTGTCCTTATGGAAAAAAGAATGAGCAAAATTGTGTTCATAAGAGATTTATGAACAACTTTAGAGATGATAAATTTCCTCCAGACAAGACATTGTCACATAGGTGCTAAACTGCATTTCCAATTTGACACTTGCTCATAAATTGTCTAGGTGATCCTGAGTTTTCTGCCCTGTGCTATTCTCTCAGGAAAAAGCAATGGATGATGACACCTTCCATAACATCTTTTCTATACCTTCATTAGGTGGTGGCAGGAGGAGCTTAATGAGCTGCATTATTGTCTCTTATTCTGGAAATGACTGTGGCTTGGGAAGCTGGGCATGTGTAAAGGATAAATATACAAGCTGCTGTCCACATATTGTAACCACAAGAGATCTGCTGCAAAAATTAGTCAAGGTCAACCCAAATGCTACAGACACAAATTTAGATATGGAGGCAATGGATCACAGCAGTAGGAAAAAGATTCAATTGCTGCAGGCAATGCTAATTTTTATACAGTCCCTATGAAGAGAAGGGCCATTCACCACAAAGATCCTATCTCTTATAAACTGCATCCACCCCCTGCTTGGGCTTGCATAGCCTCTGACCACATATATTACAATCCTAAGATGGAGCTCTCAAAAGACAAAGTCATCCATCTAGATCCAACAGCTTCCTGCTGCTGTACCACCCCTTGACCCCTCTTCAATCCAATCAAACCCACTGAGCTGCAGGATTGTACATTGTATGACTTCTTGGGACTGAGAAAGCTAGTAATTGAAGTCCAGCAATGCTATTCATGTCAGAGGCAATTCATTGGTCCTGATTGCCAGGAATTCATGATCTTCAAGGCCAACAACTGTTTACTTTTTGCACACCAAATTATTGACAATTATACTGCTTTTTATACATCTTCAGAAATGCCATTTACAGCAGATGTATTGGTGGTAGGGAAGAGATACAAAGAAAATGGGCCAGAGATGAAGTTCATCTCAGAAGATGCCTTCTGCTCCACTTGGTTTGGTTATGTGAGGCTGCAGGATATGAAGGACAATATGTCATGCCCAAAGTGTGGACCTAATCCAGAAACCATGATATGGGATGGTGTTATGCTGGCATTCAATAGAAAACATCTGCTCCCATCTCTAGAACCACTGACAACCCTACATGAAAATGTGCTAGTTCACAATAAAACAAAGTATATATGTAACCAGCAGTGCATTACTCAGAGAAAGCTTAGGCTGAAAGGTAGGAAGATCCTAAACAGCCCTTCCTTGCATACTGGGTGGGAGAAGACAATGGTAGAGGAAGAAGGAGGTGATGGTGACAAGGACAGCAATGATGATTCCAGTCCTGCAAAGCAGAAAGCTAAGCAGCTGAAAGCAGACAAGAAGACTCAAGCAAAGAAGTTGCAACAAATTGACAAGATTCCAGAAGTCAGTGCAGAACTGAGCAAAATAGAGCCTTGTTTAGGAAAACTATTTGAGGAGCACTTCTGCATTGAGGATCTTATCTGCAATCATCTGATTGTATGTGTGTACCATAAGATGTTTCAGCAAGTGTGTATTTTGCCTTTCAGCTTGTACTCCTGCTTATTTTACACCTAGATCCTCTCCAAGAACTCGGTGCTGGCAATGATCCCAGGGTGTGCACTTGTTGCTTTAAAAGAGTTTAACTCTGACCCAAGTATAAAGAATGCATCTGCACTCATGGATATTCCATCTATTCACAAAGTTTTAGCACATGAGAACAATGCTTTTGGCAAAGTATCATTCAACATGCTGCAGATATGTCACTGGCTGGAGTGTCATGCACAGGAGATTCTCTCTGCTTTGATAGTCCATGTAGCACCAGAAATTGACACAAATATACCACAGGATAAGAACTGGTATGAGGTATGTACTCTATCCAACACCATTACTACAATGTGCTAACTTTTTTTCTACCAGACTGGTGCTTGCTACAGTATGCTGCAGATCTGGCTGTGCCCCAAGTATCCACTACTTTCCCATGATCAAGTTATCAATAAACCAGGGAAAAAGTGTGCAGCATGCTCAAAGTACTACAACAAGTACAGTATACAGAAACAGACAGGTGGAATTATGGGGGTCTGGTGCTCACACAGCATCTCCTATGGATTCCATTGCATCCCATGAGGAGAAGGGAGGAATGATGTCTTCTCCACAATTATAACAAGGTTTGAAAGTGCACTCAAGTGGATAATC
This sequence comes from Crucibulum cyathiforme, assembly GCA_036936985.1. NCBI lineage: Eukaryota > Fungi > Basidiomycota > Agaricomycetes > Agaricales > Nidulariaceae > Crucibulum > Crucibulum cyathiforme. The sequence goes on from JASFCW010000490.1 coordinate 7,986, forward strand.
TATAATTTCGCATGTGCTCTAGGGCCATACTGCATGACCTGGGAGCCAGAGTTCTTCACAGACACCCAGTTCCTGATCAACTGTTTCCACAAAGAAAATCATACTGCATGTTCAGAGGCTACCATGCTATCAGAGTATGTGACCATAGACCTGCAATTATCCTCAATTAATTCTAGTGTGGCTGAGTGTGGAAACAGCAGGTTGGCTCAAATTCAAAAATCAGTAAGTTAGATGTTGCAAGAGAGAGCAATCACATATACCAAAATCTTTTTGTCAATCTGGAATAGACTGAAGATTTGGAAGCTGGTTACTAAGTAGTTGCTAGTCCTTTATATATTCTATTCAGTTTATTTGCAAAAATTGCATCCTGTCCAGCATTATTTTATTGCATTATAGCATGGATAACTAATGTCAAACTCACAAAGTATGTACCCTAATTAGGACAGTAGTCATCTTAATTAGGATAGTAGCTACCCTAATTGGGACAGTCACTGTGCACCATTTCTATACTGTCCTTTAACAATTGTGCAAGTCCAATGAAAAGTGAAGGTGAGTCATCAAAGTAATATTTTTGTGGTCAGAGGCAGTGATAAAACACTTTAAAACTTTTCAGGATCACCATCATTAGCTTTCTACTTCTAATCACCTTTCTTTCTTCAGCTTTCACTCACAGCTGCCCATCCTCTCCTTTTCACCTCCCTCCCCTTTGATAATTGGCTCAAGATGTCTTCAAGCAGCATCAATGCATCCTCTACCCTCCCAATTTCCCAGCAAAAAGTATTTAATGCTAAAAATTTGGGCCTACAGCACAAGGATTACAATGATGCTTACCATGCTGTAAAGGATGCCTTGATCACACAGGAAGAACTAGTAATGAAGGACACACATCATTGGAGAAAAGTCAGAGTACTTATAGTGTAAGCTCCATTTTCACTCTCTATATTTGATGCTTACATGGGAATACAGTGCAGGATTGCACTTGTCAGATACTGAGCACTGTCCCCATTACACAGTGTGTGTCTTTTGCCAGTGGGGGAGGGATAGCAAGTACATCAGTGGACTTCACACAATGCTGGATGGAGACAGCAGCTATGTTAGACATATGCTACACACAAAGAATAATCCTTGGAAGCACTGACAATTCAACCCAACATGCTATAATCAAATCTGAAGTAGAAGAAATCATTGCATATGTACATACACCTCCAGTAAGTCACCTCATTTACTCCTTGGCACCATATCTGATAGTACTGACTGTTCCAAGCACAGAAACTATTCAATTCTTGTTTACTATATGCTCAATACTGTATTGCAATAACTAAATTCATTGATAGTCAATTCATTTTTTCTAATTGATTTTTGATACTGCTCATAGATTACATTACTGTGTTCTCAACACAGAAATACTTTTACTGTGCACTCAACACCATATTGCACCAACTAAATTCATTGATAGTCCATTCATTTTTATAATCAGATTTTGATACTGGCTTATAGATTGCATTGCTGTGTTCTCAACATAGAAATGCTTCATTTCATGTTTACTGTGTGCTCAACACTGTATTGTGCCAACAAAGATAATTGATAATCCATTCATTTTTATCAATTGATTTTTGATACACTATAGATTGGATTACTGTGTACTCAGCATAGAACTCCTTCATTTCACATTTACTGTGCACTCCACACTGTATTGTGCTAACTAAACCAATTGATAGTCCATTCATTTTACTAGTCAACTTTTGAAGTGCTATAGATGTTATTACTATGTGGACAACACTGAAATCCTCAATGTCAGATTTACAGTGTGCTCAACACTGAATTTAAAACCATTGATAATGGGAGTATAGAGAATTCAATTGCTCTAATACATTTTCTATATGCACCCATAGATACTATTTCAGTGCTGAGTGCACTCTAATTTTACTACCAGGATATTTCAGTGCACTCAACACTGAAATCTTCAATGCCAACTTTACTGTGTGCTCAACACTGAATTTAAAACCATTCATAACAGGAGTATAGAGAATTCAATTTCTCTAATACATTTTCTATATGTGCCCATAGATACTATTTCAGTGCTGAGTGCACTCTAATTTTACTAGTATGACATTTCAGTGCACTCAACACTGAATTTAAAAACTTTTGATAATGGGAATAATGAGAATTCAATTTCTCTAATACATTTTCCATATATGCCCATAGATACTATTTCAGTGCTGAGTGCACTCTAATTTACTAGTAAGGCATTTCAGTACACTCCACACTGAAATCCTCAATATCAAGTTTCCTGTGCACTCAACACTGAATTTAAAAACCATTGATAATGGGAGTAATGAGAATTCAATAAATTTTATATATGCACCCATAGATACTATTTCAGTTCTGAGCACACTGTAATCCTGTTGATAATGGCAGTAAAGAGAATTTTTTTTTTCTAATACAATTTCTATGTGCTCCTGTACATACCATTTCAGTGCTGAGCACACTGTAATCCTGATAGACTCTCAATACAGATTACAGTGTTGCATACACTGAAATTCAAATGCAAGACCAGCTGGTTATTCTTATTCTTATACTGTTAGAATATACTGTGAGGTTAATAATTATACTGTATACTATTGTTTTCTATGTATATCAGGCGTGTAGGTAGACTTTGGTGTGGGCGCGTAGGTACACTTGGCTGAATGCGCGT
>JASFCW010000491.1:0-10651 GCA_036936985.1 Crucibulum cyathiforme
GTTCCTTGACTCAACTTCCAACTAAATTTTGTACATATATTTATTCTTGTATTTAATTGTATTACATGAATAATTATACGAATAAAAAAGAAAGAACAAAAGAGAAAAAATAAGAAAAAAAAAAACAAAAACAAAAACAAAAAAAAATAGAGCTGGGGACATCATCATCACAGGAGAAGGGGTGAAGTGAGCATGTCAACATTGTAGGAGGTAGAGGGTGAAGCCAGCTGTGGGGCCTGTTGTTGTCACAGGAGATGGGGTGGATGGGCTGGGATTGTTGCTGTTATGAGAGGTGAGGATGAATGGGCTGGTAATGGGCTGAGCATGTCGCTGTTACAGGAAGCAAGGGTGGATGGGCTGGGGATGGACTCAGCATGTTGTTGCTAGAAGAGGCAGGGGTGGATGCACTGGGAATGAGCTGGGCACATCAATGTTACAGGAAGTGGGGTGAATGGGCCATGCACATCATGGTTACAGGAAGCAGGGTAAATGGGCCATGCATGTCATTGTTATGGGAAGTAGGGAGAATGGGCCAGGTATGTAGTTGTTAGGAGAAGCAGGGTGAATGGGCCGTGCACATTGTTGTTACAGGAAGTGGGGTGAATGGGCCATGCACATTGCTATTATGGGAAGCAGGGTGAATAGGCCACACACATTGTTGTTACAGGAAGCAGGGTGAATGGGCCATGTACATCATTGTTATGGGAAGCAGGGTAAATAGGCCATGCATGTCATTGTTATGGGAAGTGGGGTGAATGGGCTGGGTACATTGTTGTTATGAGAAGCAGGATGAATGGGCCACACACATCGTTGTTATGAGAAGCAGGGTGAATGGGCCACACATATTGCTGTTATGGGAAGCAGGGTGAATGGGCCACACACATCATTGATATGGGAAGTGGGGTGAATGGGCCATGCACATCATTGATATGGGAAGTGGGGTGAATGGGCCATGCATATCGTTGTTACAGGAAGCAGGGTGAATGGGCCATGCACATCATTGTTATAGGAAGCAGGGTGAATGGGCCATGCACATTTCTGTTATGGGAAGCAGGGTGAATGAGCTGTGCACATTGTTGTTAAGGGAAGCAGGGTGAATGGGCCAGGTACATTGTTGTTAGGAGAAGTAGGGTGAACAGGCCATGCACATTGTTGTAATGGGAAGCAGGGTGAACAGGCTATGCACATCACTGTTATGAGAAGCAGGGTGAATGGGCCAGGTACATCATTGTTATCAGAAGTGGGGTGAATGGGCCAGGTACAAGAAGCAGGGTGAATAGGCAGCACACATCATTGTTATGGGAAGTGAGGTGAATGGGCAGTGCACGTCATTGTTACAGGAAGTGGGGTGAATGGGCAGCACACATCATTGATATGGGAAGTGGGTGAATGGGCAGTGCATGTTGTTGATACAGGAAGTGGGGTGAATGGGCTGGGCATGTCATTGTTGCAGGAGGTGGGAGGTGCAGCTGGCTGTTGGGCCTGTCATCACTACATGAGGCAGGGAGGGGGTGTGTGATGTTGTTGTGAGTGGGAGTGAGACAACTGCACTTACCAGTGTTGGTGCTGGTGATCACACTGGTGCCACCAGTGTGCTAGGCTCCTAGGGTGCTCCTATCACTGGTGCTATGGATGAGGAAAGTGGGTGAGCACAGATGGAGTATAATTACACACCTGTGTCGCTTTGTGTGATTCTCAGCTGATTCATCATTGATGAGGGCTTGGTTTGGGACTGAGAGAGGCATTGGACATGGTGCCAATAGTTTTCATGTGTCATCAGCAGTTGCAGCAAAGATGGTGGTGAGGAGGAGGTGAGCAGTGACAATAGTGAGAGGCATAGTGACAGTGGAAGTGGTGAAAGAGGTGTGGGAGTAGTGAAGGTGGTGTGGGAGTGACAAGCACATACATCAATAAACGAACTGTCATGAGTATGCCATGTGCTGTAGTCACATGACAGGAAAAGAAGAATGGTATCAATAAAATTGATGCTTAAATCTGATAATGGCTCTATGGCTCAGTGGTTATGAGCACTGTTGTCAGAGTGCTTACTTAATATAAATATGCTGTGGGTTCAATTCCTTGCAGTGGCATTTAGTTGTTTTTAATTTTAATGATATATTAAGCATAAGTAGTTTATATTCCATGGAATATAAGGAATGTCCGGAAGGAATCCTTGAACTCATTCCACTTCCATTCCATAATTGTTGTAATAGTTAGGAAATAAATGAAATGAATAGAAAATATTATAATGAAATTAGTTAATATATTTCACAAGGAATCCACCTGGAATCCATGGATTCCAGGTGGATTCCTTGTGGAAATGTGGGGGGTGGTAAAGACCTCCTTTGAAGAGCATGCAACCCATATTCCAAATGAGTGACAATGGGCACAGGCAAACTTCAATAGTGAGGGAGAGGTGGGTCCTTCAAAGAGGATGAGGGTAGAGAATGGGAGTTCAGAGAGTCAGGCTTTGCTGGCTATGATGCAGGAAACCATGGCCTTCATGTGGGAATCAATGGCCACATTTGGAGACCTTGCTAGGGAGATGTGTGGTGCAGTGTGTGAGATACACTCTGTGATCAACCATCTGGGGCAAGATTTCTGTGACATGCTTCAAGACCATGCAGATTCACAACTGCAGAATGCTGAGGTGCAGGAGGTGATGATGAAGGTGATGGAGTCCATTTCTTTGGAGATGTGGATAAATTGAAAGAGGGCAGAGTTGTGGAAGAGGAAGGAGAGGGAAGCCAGGGCATTGGCTGTGCAACAAGCTGCTGAGAAGAGTGGGGAGGATGTGGAGATGGATGCTGGGAATAAGGAATCGGGTGATACAAAGGTGGAGAATGGGCAAGGGAATGTGGAGATGGGGGGAAAGGAGGTGGAGACCAAGGGTAGGGAGGATGGAGAAGTGGAGAAGAGTGGAGAAGTTGAGGAGAGTCAAACTCTCCAAGACTAGAAAATGTATATAGACTTTGTTTTGTTTCTTCTTTGTTTGTATATGATTTTCTTGTTGGTTTGAAGTGGGATAATGTCATAAGTTGAAAATGAAAGGGTAAGAGATGGAGAACAGGTAGAAGGTGTGGAGAACTAAGAAGTATGTACACAGAAAAATAAACAAGATTCAGAAAAGTGAAAACTGAAGTGGAAACAAAAGAATAAAATCTATAATTTGTCTAGGGGACCAGTGAAGTGGGGATATCTTTGATGGAAGTCCTGTAGAAGTTCCTGAGTGTGATCCAATTCAGTAGCAGGGAGCCAAGATTCAGATTCGTCAGTGTCTGCATATCCAAGCCAGCAGACTTTGTAAAGAAGTTTACAATGCTTATACCACCTGTCTATTTTGGACTTGAGAATCTCCTCAACCTCATACTTGATGTCACCATCAATCTCAGCAGGAGGAAGTGAACTAGGTACCCAGCCAGGGATGGTGTTTTCATGATGGGGTTCAAGCATAGAGATGTGGAAGATGGGTGAACAGTGTGCATAGAGTCAGGGAGATGAAGGGTGAAGGAGTGGGAGCCAGCATGACCTATAATTTCATAAGGACTGAGGAATTTTTCCAAAAGCTTCTTAACAGGCCTAGTAGTATTAAAGAACTTTGCTTTGATGAATACTTTCTGACTAATTTGGAAGTCCAGTGCAGGAATCCTTGTTTTATCTGCAGAGACCTGATATCACTTCTGGGCTTCAGTGATTTCTGCATGCAAGAACTGGTGGAGTTAGGCAAGGTCTACAGTGAAGTCATGGGCTTTGGAGGATGTGATGTTGTGTTTGGGATGGATGGAGATGGAGGGACCATAGCCCTTGTTGGCAAAGAATGGAGACACACCAGTGGTAGTGCTAGGTGCATTGTTGTAAGCAAACTCTGCAAGGGGTAAGGGATTGTGCCAATTGTCCTGCTGATAGTTGCAGTAACTCTGAAGGTATTGCTCAAGAGTTTGATTAGTATGTTCAGTCTGGCTGTCACCTTCTGGATGATAACCTGAAGTGAAGTGGAGTTCCATATTGAGAAGCTTGCCTAAAGAGTGGAAAAAGTGGGAGACAAACTTGGTACCATGGTCTGAGGTGATGTGTGATGGAACTCCATGCTTAGAGAACACATGAATGACAAATAACTGGGTGAGTTCTGCAGAGGTGATGGTGTCATGGGTGGGAATGAATATGGATTGTTTGGTGAGTCAATCAACCACTACTAAAATAGAATCAAAGCTGCTGGAACTGGGGAGTCTCTCTATGAAGTCCATTGATATTGAGTGCCAGGGTCTAACAGGGATGGGAAGCTGCTTGAGAGTGCCATAGGGTTGGTGTCACTGAGGTTTAGAATGCATACAAGTTACACAAGACTTGCAGAATTCCTTGACCATAGTACAGATGTTCAGCCAAGTATATTCATGATGTATAAGCATAAGTGTCTTGTTTTGCCCAAAGTGACCAGATAGAAGGTGGTCATGCTTGTATTGTATGACACATAGGCAGAGATCAGCTATATCTGGCACATAGATTTGATTATCAAGGTGGAGAAGTCCTTGTGGATCACAAGTCCAGTGTGGTAAGGTGGGAATGGTAGGATGTGCTGCAGTGATCAGGTCATCCACTAAGGAAGCTAGGATATCCAAATGGAGTTTCTCAACATCCATGATCAGAGTGCTGGAGAGTACTGGGAATGAAAGGATAGTGGTGCAAAGAGAGGTGGTAAGTTGTTCTTGGGTGAATACCAGTCAATAATTGTGCAGATTGACCTTGGCATAGTCACTATTCCCCTCTTTTGGGTAGATGTCCCATTGTCTAGTTAAAGAGTCAGGCTTGGTGCCTAATTTACTGGAGTGGAAATGGATGATAAGGTTAAACTGAGAGAGGAACTCCAAACATCACACTTGATGGCATGTCAAAATCTTCATGGTAGTGAAATATTCTAAATTCTTGTGATCAGTGACAATGTCTATAGGGAGTGCTGCACCTTCAAGATCATGCCACCAAGTTTGAAATGCAGCAAATATAGCCAACAGTTCCTTATTGTGGGTGTCATAGTTTAATTCTGCTGTGGTAAAGGTGTGAGAGTGGAATGCAATGGGGTGGATTTCACCAGTAGAGAGAACAATAGATAATATTGCCACCAGGGTGTAGTCAGAAGCATCTGTTTCAATGATGATTTGAGTGTTGGGGATCCAATGAGTGAGTATAGGCATGGTAGTGGATGCTTTCTTGAGGGTTTCAAAAGACTTTGTACATTCCAAAGACCAGTTCCATGTGGAGTCCTTGCATGTGAGACAGGTAAGTGGGACAACAATGTCGGAGTAATTCCAGATGAATTGATGATAGAAGTTGGCAAAACCTAGGAAAGACTGGATGTCTTTCACTTTGCAAGGTTCTGGCCATTCCTGAATAACCTTGATTTTGTCTTCAGACATCTTCAAACCATCAGGGGAGAGGATATAGCCAAGGTATTCCACCTGTTTAGAGTGGAATTTGCACTTATCTGCATGGGCATAGAGACCATGCTTGTGGAGTTGCTTGAGTACCTTGCAGACATGAGAGTGGTGTTGAGAGAGGTCATTGGAGTAGATAAGGGTGTCATCAAGATAGACAATGACACAGATATTGAGTAAATCAGAGAAGATGTCATTCATAAAATGTTGGAAAGCTGCAGGTGCATTAGAGAGACTGAAGGGCATTACCATCCATTCAAAAGAGCTGTAGTGAGTGTGAAAGTTGGTTTTCCATTCATCACCTTCGGTGATGCAGACTAGATGGTAGGTGCAACATAGATCAATCTTCATATAGAGATGAGCCTTGTGAGGACTGTTCAAGAGATCAGAGATCAGGGGTAAGGGATAATGATCCTTTTTGGTGATCTTGTTGAGACCTCAGAAATCTACACAAAGTTGAAGGGAGCTGTCCTTTTTCCAAACAAAAAGGACAGGTGCATCATGCAGAGAATTGGTGGAGTGAATGAAACCACTGGTCAAGTTTTCATCAATGAATTCATGGAGAGTGGCAAGCTCAGATTGCAAAAGGGAATGATGGGGCTGAGAGGCAGAGAAGTACCTTCCTTGAGATTGATCTTGAGGTCATAAGGACAGTGTGGGGCAAGTTTGTTGGCCTTGGCTTTGCTGAATACATCAGCAAATTCATGATACTCAGTGGGCAGCACAGAGAGGTCAACAAGTTCAACAGTTCCTGCAGAAAGTGTGGAGATGGGCTCATCAGATGGGTGAAGTTGGAATACTTGAGCACCCTCTAACTTGATGGCTTGTGTGAAAGCCACTGAGTTGATAAGAGAGACTGAAGTTTTTCTGAGCAGAGTATCCAGTGGTGAAGGTGGAGAAGTGTTTTCCATTGCAGGCAAAACAGCCATACACACAGAGAGGGTTGATGAGTGCAGAGAAGACCCTGTGGAGCAGAAAGAAATAGTTTTAGCTACCCAATCAATCAACAGATTGTGCTGGTGAAGCCAATTATATCCAAGGACCACAGAGCAAGCAGAGTCTAGAGGAGTCACATAGAACTCAAGAGCTAGGATTTCACCAGAAGGAAAAACAGTGGGAAAGGAGACTGTCTGAGTGATTACCACATTGGTACTTCCATCTATGAGACACAGTTGAATGGGAGAAACAGATTGGTATTCTAGAGAACTTTGTGAAACAAAAGAGGAATCTATAAAACAATGAGAAGCACCACAGTCTATCAATGCTTGAAATGAGAGTGGAAAATTAGGAGAAGAGAGCGGAATTGTGAGGGAGTCAGGGTCAGAAAGAGTGGATGTGTGTCAGGATTGTGATAATGGGGTTGAAGATATACAGTTGGAGGTTCAGATGATCAGAGATTCAGAATGAAGTTGAAGAGTGGAAGGGACTTGGCTTCAGCTTATATGCTGTGCCCTTTTCAATCTGTTTGGTTGTCCCTAATTTTGGATGGTGATCAGGGATATGTTCGGGATTGGGGAAATAAGCAAGGTGAAGTACTGAAGGACCTGAAGTCCAACAGTGAGAGTGAGTAGGAGAGAAGCAGAGTCGGATAATCAGGTTTGAGTTGGAGATGGATTGTTGAGTGAATAATGTTAATATTTGAACTGCAGTTCATAGTCATGCAATGAGAGGTATTTATACTAAATAAGCTAATTGTTCTGATAAACAGGGATTCAAAGTGACATGAGACAAATGAAATAGAAGGGACAATAAAGTTGGGAATAAAAGATAGTAGGGAAATTGGAGATACAGATCAGATGATAATAACTAATTGTTCAGTGAGGTATTTATAGATAAAAAGAAACATGTCAAGATATAACAAGATTTTAGCATTGTTGAATCGGAGAAAGTCATGTGAATAGGATTGGGGCAATCAGGGATTCAATGATCAGATTTTGGGATGTGACAATGTGTTGAGACAGGCCTCCTTAATTGTGCAGTTGGAGACAACACAGCTCTCAGCCCACATGGCTCTGAAGAGCTGCTTTCTATTTTTTTGAGTCCAAAGAGTCAGACTTCTTCTCCTCAGCCATTGCCACATGGGCTTTGGCCTTGGAGGCACTAGAGGAGGATCTGGGGCAGTCTCAGGCCATGTGACCACTACCACCACAGAACATGCACAGATTGATATCCATGCAGTGTTTGCATTCCTTGGTGGTGAGCTTGCCAGCCTTGCCTAGTTTGGGCAATAAGTCAGGCTTCTTGGCTGAGGTGCTAGCATGATTGGATGAGTTGTTGTTGGATTTGGAAGAGGATCCTGATGACAATGAAGAGTTGGAGGAGGATGAGGTGGAGTTGCCTTTAGGAGCAGACTTCTGCTGACCTCTGGACTTGTCCACATTCAATTTCTCAGACTTGTCAGATTTGTCAGTGGGGCTGCACTTTTCCTGTGTGATCTCACCCTTGTGCTCCCAATAACACCTGTCAATAACTTTGGCAAGGTCCTTCATCTCCTGGAGTCTCTTTGGTTTGCTGATATCACTCATATGGTCCTTGATGTGGTCAAGGAGACCTTCATAGAACCAATGACAGAGTGCTGCTTCTCCATAGTCATTGTCAAGCTTGACTTCAAAATGATTGAATAACATAATGTATTTGGTGACATGCTGGTTCTCCTTCATAGTGAGGTTCTCTATTTGAGTCTTGGCATTGCCTTTGGGGTCATCAGGCCTGAAGTTGCTGCAGAGTTCATAGACAAACTCATTGTAGTTGTCTAACCAGGAAGGAGGTTCACAAGTTTCACCCATAATACCAGGTTCGAACCAGTCCAGAGCAGTACCTTGAGATAGGAGATTGCAAAAGTGATTTTGGACATGTCAGTCCAGAAAGCTGATGGATGGTCATGGTAATGTAGGTTACATTGGAACAGAAAGCTTTGGAGTTTGGTGGGATCCAAACCATCAAAGGTGTCTGGGTCATGGAGTTTAGACTTTGCTGTCTGTTCAGCACCTGCAGGATGGCAAATAGCCTGAGCTACATCTGCAAGGGCTTCAGCTAGTCCATAGGGGACACTCAGAGAAAAATTAGATCATTGGTTGGGTGGTGTAGGAGGAGTGCTGTTGTGATCATCACTGTCATCACCATTGTCACCATCATCACTGCCACCATTACCATCAGGAGGGCCTTCTGGGTCTGGGATGGAATCATCTGGCAGGGGTGCAATAGGTTGTTTAGGTGGAGGTGGATCATCATCATGACTAGGCATGGGTGTATTTGGTGTGTGAGAAGCACAACCAGCAGTATGGCTACCTCCTGGAGGTGGAGTAGCTGGGGTAATCATGGTCATCACTTTGACCACCTGGACTTTCTTGACAGCTGCTTTGGTATGAGAAGCCATGGGAGATTGAACAAGTACTAGTGAAAGGTACAAGTTCGAATGTACTGTTAAGTGCTGTGCCAGAGAAAGGCTGACTTAGGGGTGGAGATGTTGGATAGTGAGGGTGGAGTACAGAGGTGGGTTGCCTTGAGGTGGACTTAGGGACTTCAGCTTCAGCTTATGTGCTGTGCCCCTTTCCACTAGCTGTCCCTGGATTTCCAAAGGATGAGAGTGAAGTAAGACAGAACTCAAGGTGGAGTTCTGAATGATGGAGGGAACTCCCTGTAGGAGTTCTACAGAAGAAGTGCAGAGTTGGTTGGGACTCAAGGTGAGTTAAGTTGGCAGACTCAGTTGATATTCAAACTAAGGTTACATAGTGAAGTAAGTAAATTTAAATACTAGAAAATTCAGAGATGAGTAGAACAGAGTAGAAATGAGTAACATGGAGTAGAGATGAGTAATGTGGAGTACTAGGTATGAAATACAAAACAGGTATGAAACTTGAAACAAGATGCACAAAAGAAACTAAAAGGAAATAGATAATAGATAATCGAGATCTGAATAGAAGTCCATGAGGAATGTGCAGTGAAGGGAGTCAAGGAGTGCAGAGTTGTATGTGAAGGGTGCAGAGTTGATGATAACATGTGGAGATTGAAGATACTGAGGCATGGACATAACAGATTCCCAGATTGGTCCTAGAGCCTTCAAATGAAGCATTACCTGTAAAAATCCGACACAGGCAATTTCCTGTGTGGCTAGCATTTGCAATGACAGTAAATAAATCACATGGGCAATCTGTCATGAATGCTCATTTTGATTATTCTTTTCTTTTTCTTTTCTAATTATTAAACAGTTTCTTATAAAAACAACAACAAAACCAAACAAAGCTGACTCATGTTGTCACATGAGGATAACACACAGTAGTTGTACATATTTCATTTCATTCTATTTTTAGTATATACATGCTTGTAACATATGTCACAGTATGCAGCCACAGTGCACAGTCACTAATATTAAATACATACATAGTATACATGTTTTGACTCACCTTTACCATGACTCCATATGAATGTGTTCTTTAGTATATATAGTAGTAGTCATAGTTACTATCCTGTAGTCTTTAGCTGGTTGTTTCATACCACCAATACTATCAATCTCATACCTCTCATCCTCTCTCTTCTCTAAGTTTGTAGTTTGCATATCGACCTTGGCACTCTCTGGTATAGAATAGTGTTGACGTGCCTGACACAATCAGTAAAGCATGTTGGATTAGATCTTCGAACAGCAGTTTTTTCACATGGGCAATTATATGTTGCATTATCTCAATGCACATCAGGCAGTAAGATCAAAGTGCTTTTTCCAGAAGCTCAAGAGGACATGTGCACATTAAATATTGTTTATAAAGAAATTCTTACAGGTGTAACATGAGGTATTTAATTTTTTTAATACTTGATATTTGGATTGATATAATTATTTATGTTAATATTATAACAGGATTAGATACAAGGGAATCAATTGGTGTATTTTGATATATAGAATATTAGATATATGTATTATTCTTAAAAATGGACTGTTAATATTAGAATCAGCCATTATATATCAGAAATTTAAGATTAACTATTTCATTTAAGAAATCAGGATTAACTATTGCATACCACAGACCCATGGCCGCAGCCACGGGTCTAAACTACTAGTCATGCACACATTTCACACCGCCAAGCACCCACCCCCACGGGGCAACCTTGCTGCGTGTATCCTTCCAATAATGAACCATCAGTGGGACAAGGAGCAATGTGTTATATCCATGCCTCTTCACACAAGCTCCGCACGCTATCACGAACTCCGCACCACTCACATACAACTCCGCACT